>VCRD01007490.1:10074-21199 GCA_006783055.1 Trinorchestia longiramus
AATCAAACTTATGATAGCATTTTCTAGATATCTGACTCCTATTAACTCCTAGTTACCCCAGTTACCCATTAACCCCAGTTACCCCCAGTTACCCCCAGTTACCCCCAGTTACCCCCAGTTACCCCAGTTACCCCAGATACCCCAGTTACCCGAGTTACCCCCAGTTACCCCCAGTTACCCCCAGTTACCCCAGTTACCACCAGTTACCCCCAGTTACCCCCAGTTACCCCAGTTACCCCAGTTACCCCAGTTACCCCAGTTACCCCAGACTGACCAGGGGCGAGAAGATCTGCAGCAGAAGGAAGGGAGGGTCGATGTCACGTGGTGCTTGTGACACCAGAATGATGGAGTCTGTGTTACCATAAAATTATGCTAGTGGAAATAGCGACCATAGAATTATGCTAGTGGAAATAGCGACCATAAAATTATGCTAGTGGAAATAGTGACCATAAAATTATGGTAGTGGAAATAGCGACCGCAAAATTATGCTAGTGGAAATAGCGACCATAAAATTATGCTAGTGGAAATAGCGACCATAAAATTATGTTAGTGGAAATAGCGACCGTAAATTATGGTAGTGGAAATAGCGACCATAAAATAATGGTAGTGGAAATAGCGACCGTAAAATTATGGTTTGTGAAATTATGACCGTGGTATTTTTAACCGCATATTGCAGCCATAATTTTAGGGTACATATTAGTAGCGAAAAATCTAACTAGTATGAACAACCATAAAATTTTATATTGTACTAGCAATGAAAAAGTTTGGTGCAATAAATATGACCAGAAAACTTTCAGCTATAAACTTTGACCATAAAATTCCAGATTTAAAAGTGGTGCCTATAAAGAAGTGGGTTGTAGCCTTAAAATTGCAAGTTGTGATCATAAAAGATCTGAATGAAATACATAAATTTTGTGTAATGAAATCGTCGCCATAATTTCTTCCTAAATCAGCCTCAGATTGAAAATGGCAATAATATGAAGAGACTAATTGCATGAGTGCAATTACAGCTAAATGAAGATAATTTGGGAACAGATTATGAGCATAAATGACCAATTAAGTGTGGTACCACAAGAACTACCACAGAAGGTACCAGTTACTAGTGGTACCAGAAAAACGTACCAAAATACAAAAATTCAAAAATATAGAAGTACGGGAAGAAGTACGAGAAGAAGTACCAGATAAGGTACCAGATAAGGTACCAGAAACAAAAAGTACTAGAAGTACCTGTGCTGTACCAGTCAGTGTAGTCTAGGTACGGAAGTCGTGCTGGAGACACTGCGTAGTCCAGCGGTGCGAAGTCTGCACGCTGTAGTATTAATATTGAGTCTTTATTCTGCTAATACTGAGTCTTTATTCTGTTAATACTGAGTCTTTATTCTGCCAATACTGAGTTTTTATTCTGTTAATACTGAGTCTTTATTCTGCTAACACTGAGTCTTTATTCTGTTAATACTGAGTCTTTATTCTGTAAATACCGAGTCTTTATTCTGTTAATACTGAGTTTTTATTCTGTTAATACTGAGTCTTTATTTATACCACTGTCTATGTACAATCTTTATGGTGTAAACACTGAGTCTTTATTGCGTTAATACAGAGTCTTTATTGCGTTAATACAGAGTCTTTATTGCGTTAATACCGAGTTTTTATTGCATTAGTACTAAGTTTGTATTATCTTAACTGTTTTGACACTGTCTTTATTGTGTCGACAATAAAACCATGTTAGGTCCAACACTATCATACCTTCAATTACATGTTTCAAATTAGTAGGAAGACAAATCTATTAAAAACTTACGACAAATTATGTGTTTTAAATGAATGTCTTCCATAAATATATACAGAACTTATCTTTTATCTACCAATAACATGACCTAGACAATACCCAATGTTTAACTGATCATATTAAAGATTACGTAGTGGACCCACACGTGAAAATTCTGTGTTTTTATTGAATCATTTCATTTTATTTTCCAGTGGACGCGGGCTTTGCGAAGGAGTTTCCACATTGGAGGATGTGCCTTTGGTATCCACAATACAATGCTTACAATACATGTATACCCTACCGAATTTCCTCCTATCTAAATCCTTAAGAGCGTCTCAGAGACACGGACCAAGCAAGCAACAAACTCTGTATTATTATATAGTGAAATTTCCTCCTATCTAAATCCTTAAGAGCGTCACAGAGACACGGACCAAGCAAGCAACAAACTCTGTATTATTATATAGTGGAATTTCCTCCTATCTAAATCCTTAAGAGCGTCACAGAGACACGGACCAAGCAAGCAACAAACTGTATTATTATGCAGGGTGGCCCATAAGTAAGATACCTTTTAAAATTGTTATAGTATAACACTAAAATTAATAAAAGTGATTTGGTTAATTTAGAATGAAAGAAGAAATTTCAAAGTTTAATCTGAATTTATAAATGAAACAATGAAATACGTTTAACTACGGAATACAATATCTTTTAAATGACCATTATTAGTTGACAATAGCGTGCTCTTTTAACGGTGCTGTTCATTACTTTCCTTGATGTCTCTGGTGAAATGTTGTTGATCTCTTGAATGATGTTTAGTTTCAATTGTTGTAAAGTATCAGGCATTTCAATGTAAACATTTTCCTTTAAGTATCCCCAGAGAAAGAAATCAGGAGCACTTAGATCTGGTGATCGAGGCGGCCACGGTATATCACCAAAACGAGAAATTATTCTGTATGGAAAAATTGCTTTTAACATTTGCATTGTTTCTTTCGCTGTGTGCGCTGTAGCTCCATCTTGTTGGAAAAAGGTTATCTCTGTGTTATTATCTCCAATTTCAGGTATCAAATATTCTTGAATCGTCTATACAGGTTTCCATTAACACAAATTGCATCACCATTAGCATCTTCAAAAAATATGGTCCAATGATCCTCGAAGACGTGATGCCACACCATACTGTTACTTTAGCTGAGTGAAGTGGACGTTCATGAATTTCTTTTGGATTTTCTGAAGCCCAGAATCTGCAATTTTGATTATGAACAAAACCATTGAGGTGAAAATGTGCCTCATCAGTCATTATTAAATTCTTAACAAAGTTTTCATTTTCTGCAAGCTGCAGAAATCTATTCGAAAAATCTAATCGCTTCTGGTAGTCCGTAGGATGGAGTTCTTGAGTTAATTGAATTTTACATGGATGAAACTTTAGATCTTTTAACAAAATACGTTGTAGTGAGGTACATGATATTCTCAGTTGAATTGAACGTCTTCTAGTTGACGTTTTGGGCAGATCAGCAACACCCGTTGCAACAAGCTGAATTGAAGCACCAGTTCGTATGGTCCGTGGCCTGCCACAACGTTGTCTGTCTGCTGTTGTCCCAGTTTCTCTAAGTTTCAATACCAGTTTTTTCATGCACTTCTTCGAAGGGCTTCTTTCAATACCATCAATATTCCTGTAATTCTTCTGAACTGCAGCAACCGAACAATTACATCGGAAGTAAAATTCCACTATTTTTGCTCGTTGTTCCATTGCGTAGCGATTCATTTTGAGGGGTGGATTTTATGAATTTTTGGGCAATATGTTGTGATTGTCGGTAGACTTGATACGCTGGTAGAAAACTTTGAAATCTCCTCATTCATTCTGAATTAACCAAATCTCTTCATCATACGTAGTTTTATAGCTATAATAGTTTTTAAAAGGTACTTTACTTATGGGCCACTCTGTATTAGTGGAATGTTTGGAATGGAGGGACCAGCAGGGGGAGCAGCAGGGGGAGCACATCACTTCATCTCTATTGATTTGCACGAGTGGAGGAAGTGGAATGGAGGATAGAGAGGGGAGCGATTGGGGGGTGGGGGAGGGATTGAGAGAGAGAGAGACACACATACCTCACTGCAACGTATTTTGATAAAAATCTTCAGTATCATCCATATAAAGTTCAATTAACTTGACAACTCCATCATACAGACTACTGGAAGCGAATGCATTTTACGAATAGATTTCTGCAGCTTGCAGAAAATGAAAACTTTGTAAAGAATTTAATAATGACTGATGAGGCACATTTTCACCTCAATGGTTTTGTTCATAATCAAAATTACAGATTCTGGGCTTCAGAAAATCCAAAAAGAAATTCATGAACGTCTACTTCACTCAGCTAAAGTAACAGTATGGTGTGGCATCACGTCTTCGAGGATCATTGGACCATATTTTTTTGAAGATAATACCCAATCCAAATTTTATCGTCTGACCGGCGCTAATTTTCGTCAGCATTAACCGGTAATTATCGCCTTTTCTTACGATAACCCGATGATATCTTACGATAAACCGGTAATTATTATCTGAAAAAGACGGTATTTTTATCGTCTTTTCCCTATGCTTGGAATGTGGGTAGAAATAAGACTGTAAAGACCGGTCAATAACGTCGGTGGACATTTCATCGTCTGGAAATACCTATAATTACCGGTAATAACCGGTACTATTTCTATCGTCTGAAGTTCCTACTATAAACGATGATTATCACCGCAACTCGATGATTATCTCCGGTAAACCGACGAAAAAATTCGGATTGGGTATTGGTGATGCAATTTGTGTTAATGGATATCTGTATAGACTGATGATTCAAGAATATTTGATACCTGAAATTAGAGATAATAACACAGAGATTACCTTTTCCAACAAGATGGAGCTAGAGCCTATACAATGAAAGAAACAAAGCAAATGTTACACGCAAATTTTTCAAACAGAATAATTTCTCGTTTTGGTGATATACCGTAGCCGCCTCGATCTCCAGATCTAAGTGCTCCTGATTTCTTTCTCTGGGGATACTTAAAGGAAAATGTTTACTTTGAAATCACCGATACTTTACAGCAATTGAAACTAAACATCATTCAAGAGATCAACAACATTACACCAGAGACATTGAGGAAAGTAATGAACAGCACCGTTAAAAGAGCACGCCATTGTTCGACTAATAATGGTCATTTAAAAGATATAATATTTAATAATTAAACGTATTTTATGTTCGTTGATAAACTTACATTAAACTTTGGAATTTTTTCTTTCATTCTGAATTAACCAAATCTCTTTACAATTTGTAGTTTTAAAAAAGTATCTTACATATGAGCCACCTTGTATATATTGATTTTTCAAAAACTTTACATTAGTACACATTATTCGTTTCCAAAATTTTGAAATTTAGACGTTTTACGGCACATCGGGACCGCGAGTAAATTTCAGAAGCAATTATTATAAATGATATCCAGCCATATGAAGTTTCGTTGTAGGGAGACTACCTTCGTAGTACAAATATCCTAGACAAAGTAATTTCTATGGAAATTTCCCAGTTTAGATTTAATTAGTTTGGAATTATTATGAAGACAAATGTATTCAAGAATTACGACGAAGTATAGTTTTAAATTAACATTTTTCAGCAATATGTACAAAACTTCCATTCTGTTAATTAATAGGCATTATTTTTAATTGTTACTGTTCAAAAAAATTAAAAACCGTCAACTGTGCGCAAAACGTTCCAATCTTGAAATTTTTTGGAAAAATAGTTAAATGTAAAAATATTGAATCTTTGAAAAAAATTTCATCAAAAAGAGTAAGTTTGCACTTTTTTTACTTAAATTAGTTTTCATTTTACAATCTATCAAACTATAGCCGTACAGTTAAGTCGGAAACCAAATGTTTCAATCACTAATATTCTAAGGATTAGTTACCTTCCCGTTAAACGTCGTTGTCTTCTTCTTCTTGAAATATTCATCTTGAAATATTGGATCTTGAAATATTTTGGACGTACAGTAAATGCAAAATCCTTGATAAACATTTTTAAGTAGCTTGGAATTTTTTTTAATTGAAGTTAATCTTTAACCTTATTCTCAGTAATTGAAGTGTACAATCCAATTAAGGGGGCACAGCATGTTTCACGATTGAAATCAGGTTAGGTTATTGTATGGGCATTGCCTAACTTTTTGGAGGCTGCGCAAGCGGTCTATGAATGGAAATCAAGATACGAACAAAACTCCCGTTGAAACTTCACGAATTTGATTTGACTAACTTGAAGTTATTTTAAAGATGAATGTATTTAAGACTTGCGACGAATTATTGTTTTAAATGAATACTTTTCATTAATATATACAGGGCTTCCATTGTGCACCTTATCTAACGATAACATAGCCCAGATAGTACCCGTTAAAATTCCTTGATTCAAAAGTAAGAAAATTAAGGGATCTATGAAATAAATACATTTTTCTGTTTTACCCGTGGTACCATCAAAATCAAAATTTTTTTTTGAATATATACAGAACTTTCATTTTGTATCTTACCTGCGGTTAACATGGCCGTGTAAGAGAAGAAAGTTAATAAGGGAACAAATGGCGTGTTTTATAGTGATCCGGTGCCTTTGGTATCCACAATACAATGCTTGTAATACAAGCATACCCGTTCTGATTTCAGTTCAAGAATTTCTCTTCAGTAATAGAGAGCAAGTAATGGCACGGACACACACAGAGAGATGGTAGAATAACACACTGTGTATTTTATGGTAGTATAACCGCTTGTGCAATCATCTACGCCGTGACACTGTACTACAGTAACTGCAATGTACAGTGTGTGTAATGTACAGCTCCACACGTACTGTACGCACATTGTGTACATAATGCTACATGTCGTACACCTCACAAAACACATACCTTGTAAATCAAGTCTCCGGACATGCCCGTCCACACCCCGTCTCTCAGCGCACCGTAGTCTGAAGTCACAGTCCACTGGTACGTAAAGTTGTACCTGTACAGCATAACACAGCACATGCTGTTACAACAGCTCTTTCTATAACGACAGCCTCCTATTACTTACCAAAATCAGATCATCAAAAACGATAACGGTTATTTTCTTTTTTACAAAGACTACAACAAACAATTCCACGTATTTATTGTTAAGATTTTTGCCAAAATTACACAAATAACATCTGGTTCGATAAAGAAGGAAAGCAGTAAGAGTGAAAAAGGCAAAAAAGGCACATTAGTTAATCAGCTGTTTTACTCTTGGATTATGCACCTGGACACCTTACAAATCTGAATGTGAACCATCCGAATATTAACACGTTTGTTGCGATTGCCTAGCTGGTGCAAATCTTTACTTTGTACATACTGTACAGTCACTAGAAAGCTTTGAAAAAATTACAGAACCTAACCTGAGTGACCCACCGGTGGGTCGCATCGCAACAAACGTGTTAATGCTGTGTTTATTCCTAAAAATACTATTTAAGAAACCAAAGCTGTTACATTTCTTATGTACCAACTTTATTGGGAATATACCTTTTTGTTGTTTGTTTGTTATTTCAGTGTTGCAGCACTTGCAGTCCATGGACCAGGGCATGATCGGTATTTTTAAAACTCATTATTTTATGGTTACTTCTGCTTGAGAAGATGACGAGACAACTTTTTGGAAGAAGTTCAGCATAAGCAACATGACCAGAGCGCATTACTACTAAGCGAAGTGATGTTCATATTCTAAATTGAACTGTACTAAACATATTCTATATCTCGCTGCTAGAGCACGCTTTAACACGTTGACTGCGAAGTGGTACGTATGTGGGCCACGTAGTTTAAGTTCTGTAAATTTTACAGAGCCTTCCAGTAACAATATGTACAAAGTGAAGATTTACACCAGCCAGGCAATCGCAGGCAAGGTGTTAAAAGCTTCACTGATGAGATGGAAGAGTTATTGACTGACGTGAACACAGTTTAAATAACGAAGGACTGATCATCATTGCAGCATGACTCATTTTTTAACGAAATAAAATCTAGCGAAAATAAAAATACAGTAGAATTCCTTTAAACTGGCACTCGCTGGTCAAGCTTTACATATTAATTCATTATGTTTTTTCTTCTTTAACTGCATTAAGCAATTGATATTTTTTTCTTTTTATGTCTAGCGTGTCTATGAATTGTTTGTGGTTACTTGGGTGATATTAACCGGCAACTGCAAAGTGCCATGGGTGCCCGTTAAAAAGACTTGTACTGTATATATGATACCGGTATATATGATGAATTGTTTGTGGTTACTTGGGTGATATTAACCGGCAACTGCAAAGTGCCATGGGTACCCGTTAAAAAAGACTTGTACTGTATATATGATACCGGTATGTATGATGAATTGTTTGTGGTTACTTGGGTGATATTAACCGGCAACTGCAAAGTGCCATGGGTGCCCGTTAAAAAGACTTGTACTGTAAATTGAAACGGCAAAGTTGACCTGAACTGTTAGATCTAACAGATGAGCTCCAGCAGAAGTTAGGTGACGTTGAGGAAAACGCTAAAACAAGTAATGTATTTTGTTCAGTTTTGGATTCACTCAGGGTTAAATACAAAAATATGAAGAGATAAAGTAAGAGTTTTCAAAGTTCAGTAACTATGACGTAATAAAGTCAAGTTGACGAAGTGTCATTTAAATTGTCCTGAGTTAATGCTGTTGTAATTATATATTGTTTCTTTGATAATAATTATGGTTTGAGAATGCTTCTATAAATAAATTCTATAGAAATTTGCATGATTCTTAATCCCTTCATTAAAAATTTGTTTAATAGTTTCACCTTAACTAAAATTTACCATAAAGTTTTCTTAAAGAAACCTAAACAAGGTAAATGCCTAACTAGCTTCTGAGCTATACGAGCTATTGATACGTACGATGGCCGTCTGTATGAATCCCGCCCTTGATAATGTTACAGCATTACCTGTACTGTATTATACAGCACCACACTGCACCACCACACTGCACCACACAGCTCCACACAGCACAACACTCACGTAGACTTGAGGATGCTGAGCAGCACGGGCACGTAGCCCCCCACGTCTTCCAAGCGAGACACGCGGTTGCCCGACGGCGTCAACAGATCAAATACTCGAGGCTTCTGGGCAGGGGAGGAGTTTTAGGGAAGAAAAGAGGAGTTTTAGGGAAGAAAAGGAGTTTTAGGGAAGAAATGAAGCTTTTGAAAGAAGAAATGGGGAATTTGAAAAAGGAAGAGAAGTAGGCTTATGAAGAAATAAATCATGTTTTTGAAGAAACAGGGCTTTTGAAAAAAGAAAAGGGGTTTCAAAGATATGGGGCAAGATATAGGGCTGCAACCTTACAACACAACAAATCGAGCTACTACAACTAGCCTGCTGTAGAGCAAGAGCTGGTGTTCATAAGGCGCTGCAGCACCATCATAAATGCAGGTAAACAACAGAGAGAATAGCGTGAAGACCCACGCTCCACTCCATGGTTGGCCGGACTCCCACCACCACATACACTCACCACCGGAACAAGCGGCTGACTCTGCACAACTGCTGTATCCTAGCTACCACAACTGACCTCAAAAAAGTTTCCGGATACACTGAAGCCACTCGAGGTACCCTCGAACATTTGAGTACTCAAATACTCAGAAAAATTAAATTTCATTCAAGTATACGTGAAATGTTCAATGGTTTTGAAGTTGTTAATGCTAGCATCTTAAGACAAGTGATGATGCTTCCAGCGATTGTTCCCATCCATCTTGTGACGCGAGGTAGAGGCTCGTACAGACTGCAGGGCTTACACAGCTCTATATTTTGTGCTCCGCCTGTACAGCTGTACATTTTGTGCTTTTTCTGCTCACTCTGCTTTGTTTTCTGTACCTCATCACCATTAATGTGGTCCAGTAGTGTGCACCACCTGCACGCTATGAGGGAGACTCTTGTTCCAATCCTTCACCTCGCTTGATTTGTGCCAAAAATAAAGCTGTTTAGCGAAAAAACGACCTGCCTGCAGCGAAGGTCACAGAATTAGGACCTTTTACCCCGCTCATCTAGCACCCCTACGAGCCCTTACCTCAAGTCGCACTAGAAAAGACAGGAACAGTCATTGTGAGCTGTACTGTGTGGTACTGTACCATGTGATGTAGCACAGCAAAACAAGTTATTACATGCATAGTGTATACCCACATGCACAGTAGTCAGGATCATAGTTCGGCCCTTGAAATCTTTCCTAACAGGTGAGTTGAAGGAGCGATCAACACTCAATCCAGATAGCTTCGTCCACGTGGCCACTGTTTCAATTTCTTTCGTGCCGTCGGTGTATGATTTCAATGAATGAACAACCCACGTCAGGTAGCCAGTATCGTTTTTGTGCTTGTTTTGTTTGTTGGTATGTTTGTTGTGGCTCTTGTTGAAGTGGCCGTTGACGTTTTTCTAGAAAAAAGGACAAATTTATATTAGAGGGTTATTACAATTTTCTTATCGAAAATTTAATTCATGATACATGCACTGGATATAAAAGGATTGGACAAAATACATGGAAACCCCTCGTAAAATGCATGCTTCGAAAGAATTTTTTCCTAGTGAAATGTGTAGGTGACGCTGGTATTGTCGCCTACTGATGCCACCTATACAACACCGTAAATACACTGGGCAGTTCAGTTGTTGTCGGGACACTTCTGTGGAGTTGTAATTGCATCATGTTAGACCTAACAGACGTCGAACGTAGGCAAGTTATTGAAGCGCGTGTGGTGGGTGCTTCCGTAAGCAAAGTAGCTGAGGTGTTTAGTGTTTCAAGAGGTACTGTATCAAAGATTTGTTCCGTATATTTGTAATACGGAAAAACATCATCTGCTAAATCACAGCCTGGACGAAAGTGTGTATTGAGTAACGAAAAAGAAGATCAAAAGTTGCTGCTGAAACTAAATGTCATGCTCATAAACCCTGTGAGTACCGAAACACTAAAAAAGTAGCTCTATAAGTAGGCATTTCTAGCTCAGCTGCAATTCAAGAACCATTCATCAGTGATAATAATGCCCGTAACAAGAGAAAATGGTGTTTAACTTATAAATACTTGAGGCCCGCACGAAGCCTCTGGACTATAGACCAGTTGAAGGCAGTAATATGCTTCACTGAGTTTCCTTTTATACTGTTTCATACTTCTGACGAGTTTAGGTCTTACCATCGCCATCCGAAGCATAAAATAGACTGCTTGTTATCAAGAGCGAAACACGGCAGGGGTTCTGTAATGCTTTACCCACGTGCACCAGACCTCACCCACGTGCACCAGATCTCACCCACGTGCACCAGACCCCACCCACGTACACCAGACCCCAACCACGTGCACCAGACCTCACCTCCAAAATGACGAGTTGG
>VCRD01007493.1:0-14038 GCA_006783055.1 Trinorchestia longiramus
GACGAGGAAGGGACGGAAATTAAAATGACGGAGAGATGACACGTCACACCTAGTCATGACTAGAATGTTAAGCCCGACCTTGTGTATGGTGCATGGACTAGTTTTCTAAATCTATCATGTCTGAGTGTTGGTCACATGCACACACTGCACAGCTTTAAATATTATTTACTGTTCGTATGAATAGTCTGTGTAGCTAACCTTGGCGTGTTTCCCTTATTTTTTAATAAGAGAATCTCTGTCGTAGATTAAGCAGTCGCTTTATAGCTGGATTATATTAAAAAACACAAGAATTACATTAAGTATCCCCTCTCTCTCATAAGTTTGAAATTAATTTTAAATTTAATAGTATGAAGCACACTTTAATAGTAGGAAGCATGAACTAAATCGTGTATATTTTTCCTAAATCCTTTTAATTTTTGCTAGTGCAAAAAATCCTCTAGAACTATTTTCAGTTTGTTGTTTGAATAATCATAAAACGAAAGCAAGTTTAGGTGCTTCAGTAATCATAAAAAGAAAAAAGTATAGTTGCTTGAATAATCGTAAAACGAGAGAAAGTTTAGTTGCTTGAATAAACAAAACAAAAGCAAGTTTAGGTGCTCAAATAATCGTAAAACAAAAGCAAGTTCAGTCGCTTAAATAATCATAAAACAAAAGCAAGTTCAGTCGCTTAAATAATCATAAAACAAAAGCAAGTTCAGTCGCTTAAATAATCATAAAACAAAAGCAAGTTCAGTCGCTTAAATAATGATGAAACGAAAGCAAGTCAAGTTACTCAAATCATCGTAAACGAAAAGCAAGTGCAGTCGGTGTGGTGTCAGACACAGCAGGTTCCCTCACAAGTGCCTGCCCCGTCAGATGTGTCTGGGCAGAGGCCGGAGAGCAATACAACGGACTACGGAGCAGACTTGTCCTCCGTGGACCAGTCCTCCGTGGGGGCATCCCCCCTCCACACCGGCATCCCTCGTCCCGGTGAGGGGTCAGGGGAGGGATGTGGGGCATGGGGTAGCACAAATGGAAAAGACAGGGAAAGAATTTTTTGGGTACGAGGCCTCAATCAGAGAGGGTTAATTACCTTTTTGGAGAGTTTTTATTGGGATTTTGTTATTTATCATTGATGCATCAATTGGAAAGTTCAGCAGCCAGATTCAATGCGCAAATGAGTTTGGGAGTGTCATTCTAATTTTGGTGGAAAACTGACTCGCCACTATCTCCTCTAATAGTTGTTACAAGTATAATCGTAGTGCACAAAGTTATGTCTCTTTGTGTGTTTCATTTGAGCGATTTCTGAATAAAGTTTAGCGGAATAATTAGTTGTGTGTTGTTGCTTACCTGCTGTACTGTACTTATTGTCATGCACCTAACACTCCAGTTACTGCATTGTACCGGCTGTACTGTAACTGCTACACTGTACATACTGAACCATAGCTGTCGTACTAGAGCTGCTGTACTGCACCTCCCGTATCATCCACGTAGTATTGTACTGCAGTATTTTATCAGGTTGTACTGAAAGTTCTGTCCGTTTTTTGAGTCCAATTTAAGGGTATCATTACATCAATCTAATTTATAAATGACGTATGTGTAGCAATCTAAATCACTAAAGTAATATTTCTTCTTTTAGATTTTTAAAAATTATGATAATAAGTAACTATTGTTGGCCAAATGTACACTCCAAGTAAAAGTACATTAGGCATATTTTACTGAGTGAATTTCAGAAGGGCAATACAAAAATTTCAGCAGGGAGACTTTTCAAAGACACTTATGGAAATGTGGTGAATAAAAAGACATGTAAGATGGTTTTCATGTTTTAAAAAGGATGACTTCAGTGTATAAGACGAACCAGGAAAAGGACGCTCCAAAGGACTCAATTCTAAGGAATTGCAGGCTTTCATTGATGAAAACCCTACCAGTACAACTAGAGAACTCGGCAAAGAGTTCAATGTGAAGAATGTGACCATGAATCGCAAAATGATAAGACCCAAACTGCTTGCTCAGTTCTCTAGTTGTACTGGTAGGGTTTTCATCAATGACAGCCTGCAATTCCTTAGAATTGAGTCCTTTAGAGCGTCCTTTTTCTGGTTCGCCCTATACACTGAAGTCATCCTTGTTAAAACATGAAAACCATCTTCTGCATGTCTTTAATTCACCACATCATTTCCATAAGTGTCTTCGAAAAGTCTCCCTGCTGAAAGTTTTATATTGCGCTTCTGGAATTCACACAGTAAAATATTCCTAATGTACTTTTACTTGGAGTGTATATTTGACCAACAAGAGTTACTTATTATCATAATATTGAAAAAATCTAAAAGAAGAAATATTACTTTAGTGATTTAGAATGCTACACATACGTCATTAATAAATTAGATTGATGTAATGATGCCTTTAAATTGGACTCAAAAAACGGACAGAACTTTCAATACAACCTGATAACTGCAATGCTGTAGCTGCCGTGCCTCCGCACTGCTTCATACTTCACCCTACTGGGACACATGCCATTGACCTCACAAACGAGCTAACCCAAGAATGGGCCAAACAGCTCGTTTCTATTGTCTTATTCCATTCTGAACTTTGCTTCTGTAACGTGACGACTCGAAGTTCAGTTCATACCTCGCCCTGCAACTAACCTGTTCTCCGCCAGATGCTGACGGGGTTTTGACTGGAGATCCTAGCCTCAACCGCGCCGCTGTTTCCCTCGACAAGACTGACACTAACGTCGTGAGTGTGTGAGCTGTGTTGACACAGCGTTGTGAGTGTCAGCTGTGTTGTGTTGACACAGCGTTGTGTTGACACAGCGTTGTGTTGACACAGCGTTGTGTGTGTCAGCTGTGTTGTGTTGACACAGCGTTGTGTGTGTCAGCTGTGTTGTATTGACACAGCGTTGTGTAAGTTAGCTGTGTTGTGTTGACACAGTGTTGTATGTGTCAGCTGTGCTGTGTTGACACGGCGTTGTGTATGTTAGCTGTATTGTGTTGACACAGCGTTGTGTGTGTCAGCTGTGTTGTGTTGACACAGCGTTGTGTGTGTCAGCTGTGTTGTGTTGACACAGCGTTGTGTGTGTCAGCTGTGTTGTGTTGACACAGCGTTGTGAGTGTCAGCTGTGTTGTGTTGACACAGCGTTGTGTGTGTCAGCTGTGTGAACGTGTGTTGTAACTCAATATAAGACTCCTGAGAATATACATGCAAATTTTGACTCGAAAAAAATTGTTCTGATGAGGATAGTGCTAGAGAACAAACCATGTTTTTGGGTTGTATATTATAAGCTATTCTATGGAAAAAATAGCACGTAAATTAAATTCTCAAAAATCAATTAACATTGATTTTTGAAGTATTTATCAGGTGTGAACCCAGACACACTGTGATAGATTTTCCTTAAATGAATCAATAGGCTACCGTATATTTGTTAATGATACTTTTTATTAGATTAAATTTATTAGAATTCCATGTCAGAGATATTGATGCTTTTGAAAATGTCTCACACTTTGCATTTCACTAGAAGCTGCTAGTATTCTTAAAGCAATTGAATCTCTTGCTAGCATTCATTAGCTTCTTGTTCTCGGGTGTGTTATGGCGGTATGTGGATCTTGTTGAAGATTTTTTTGACACTTATAGCAAAAATGCTTCTGTATCCAGAGCAGTAGTTCCCAACCTTTACCGGGTCTGGTGACCTATGACGACCCATTTTGCAACAAATAATCGATCCATGATCCCATTCCTTCAAATAACTGTGTTCCTTTGTACTTCGAAGACTCGTATATGATGGAACTCTATTCCGTAAACACAAACTCACAAATGTATGTATCGGGTGAATTCATAAATAATTGAAAATAGGGTTGCGACTCCGTTTGGGTTCGTGACCCACTGGTTGGGAAACACTGATCTAGAGCAACTACATGCTCTGAGTTTCTAGCTGCTTGCGTCCGAGAAGAAAGTGAAGAAAAAATTATTTTCTGGAAGCAGGAATAATTCAATTGCCTAATGGCTAGCATAACTAAAGCACACTTGAAAATATTGTTGGGAGTACACAGTGTAACCCCAGGGAGTAAATTGGCGCTAGCAATTTACAATCTAATTCGAGAAGCTGGGAACGATTATCACGAGAAACATTTTTTCCCTTTTGATTGTTCGAAATTCTTGAATATAACACTTTTTTTATCACGCGGTGCTGTTCAAATAGAAGAAATTTGATCCATTGTAGTGAAAATATACCTACCCTCTGATGTTGCTCTTGATGCTTATGGCACGTGATATTGATGTTCATTGATTGTAATGATTTGAATTATTTTGGGTTTACATAAATAGTGTTAACCCTGGTTACTCTCAGCAAGTCTATGATTATATTCCAAGCTTACTGCTACTACTGCCTCCCATATGGGTAGAGGCTTCGAGTGCAGATTTGGTGCCAGTGATGTTAGTTTTCTCACTCAGTAATGCAGATATACTATGGCCCCAGCACAACGCTCGTTTGTGCACTTCGCATTGGTGCACTAGAAAGTTGATGTGTGCAGTTGAGAGCTTCATGCTCTGAATGAACTTTCCCATCAGCTGCTAATTATCTAATCTGAGGGCTTCAGGGCGATGTACACTGTTTTTTGTAGACCGTACCAAGTATGACCGTTTATTTTCCATCTTGCAGTACAATGTCACCCCGATTTTGTATCAGAATCTTTCGTTTTATTAGTGTCTCACGAGAAATATCCATAAAATTTGTACACAAACACACACAACTCCAGCTTAATAATCTTGTTTACAAGGTGACTTAACTTCAAATTAGACTGATCATCAACAAGTTACGCTGCAGTAGACGTGTATTCGATGAAGAATTTTAGCTTCTTGAATTGGTTAGTATTTCAGTGTTGTAAGGTGTAGAATACAATACATTTGTGTTCTGTATCCGTACACCATAGGTACTGCAGACAACCAGCGAAGCAAATCGGGCCCACACAAAGTCGTGTATCATACCTAACTTCTGTTGTACAACATATATAGATAAATCTTCATACTCTAATTTGTTTCAAAATCACGTTAATTCGATGTGTCTATCGAGGCAAATGTAACTTTGTATATGTGCCCGAGATGCATGATACAATTATCATCCAAGTCGCTGTTTCTCCACTCAGCCACAGAGGCACGTAAGCAGGAGACCGTCTGAGCCTCCAATTCTTGAGGTTTGTCAGCTCGGCTGCCTTTCTTCCTGTGTACACATTTATAAAAACCTATGTTATAGACTAGGCCACACCTCAGATCCGGAATGAATTACCTTCCTACAGTTGAGTGAGAGATATCCTTGCCTTTTCTTGTCTTCTTTCGCTCGCTCCTTCATCATAGTGTTGTTTATTTAGTGAGTTTTTCTTACTCGTTTTGTATACAGGATATTTTTAACTTTTTATCTGCTAGAACTTTGTTTCTTCAAATAGAAGACCCATTTTTGTGGTTATTCTGTACAACATGCATCTGGATGGAAGTTAAGTTCAATTTACTAAACTAAATACTTCATAAAAAACATGATTCATAAATTTTTATACCAAAATGTATACATATGTGTATTCAGACACCTTTTTTTTCTACGGGATTATCAATGAGTAAAAATGCACAAATGGGAACCAAATAATAGGCCCGTGTAATAAAAAGTAAGTTAAATACTGGTTGTCATTTCCGTAGACTATGTTCAACCCACATATGTTTTTCTGTATATTACTGTCTTGTTAACATTTTCCTATCAATCGCAGTAACGAACTTTATTCAACCCTAAATAAATTTGATCATTGTTGTTAAATGGGAAATTTAGACTCAGGGGTAGTGAACAACTAAATTTACATAAGGTAAAAATTGTAACTTTTTAAAGAGTTTAGCTCCAAAAACTTACAATTTTGGGGTTGAAACTTAGGCTTAAGCCTCAGTCTCTAAAGTGAGCTCGGTCTTGGATATCTTCAAGAGCCTCAAGCTTACACCGAACGCTTTGTTAAATTTAGCGTTTTGATCCCATTAGACTCGTGAAGGTTTACTCGTATTCTAACGCTCATTGAACTGAATTTATGATTGCTCCTCCTTAAGTAACACGACGTTATTGCTCATTTTTTACACCTTTACTTTTAAATCAATATCGAACATTAGCAGGTTCATATTAAGTGACAATTATGATATAAATTACCTATCTTATTTTAAATTTGCATTATTAGTAGCGCACTCGTGCACTAACTATATTTTCTATTGTTATTATATTCCTAGTTTAACCACTGCAGCCGCAACAAAAGTGACCTCAGCAGTGATTGCTACACTCTCTAAGTTGTTTTATCACGTTATTATGCCTCTAAGTTTGACCACGACTTTCTAGCAAAGCATGGGCTGCGTCACAATGAATATATCGTGCCCAAGTTAGTTGAATCAGTTTTTATGTTGCAGACATGATCTTATGAGAGTACATTAAACTTCATTTTCTACTCGTCAAATTGGGTGCTTGTGTCAGTCTTGATTAACGAGATATTTTGAAGAAAAACTTACTGAAGATTTGTCATTTCTATTAGAGGGTATACTAAGCCAATCCACAATATCTCGAAACGTTTTCCAGGTGTGCATATTGAACCTCAGAATGCGTTACTTCATGTGCGAGTCACGATATGCCTTTCATTTTCAAATTCGCAACGATTGAAATCTCAAGAATTCCAGTGCTATAAATGATGTTTTTGTATTGTGTCTTGAAAACTGAGTTTGTTTTTTTGAACAAATTGAGCTCTTATAGGAGAACATACCAATAGCGTCAGTCCATGTCAACATGTCTATGCATAAATCGG
The DNA here is from genome assembly GCA_006783055.1 of Trinorchestia longiramus. NCBI lineage: Eukaryota > Metazoa > Arthropoda > Malacostraca > Amphipoda > Talitridae > Trinorchestia > Trinorchestia longiramus. The sequence continues at coordinate 6,786 of VCRD01007493.1, forward strand.
CCACTTTACGAAGACACCTCCAGTTACTTCTTGTGAAGTCGACCAATTCTTGTAAAAAAAGGCCACTAATACCATATAGTAGCAAGTCATTTCTATATTTTTTATTCTTCTCTTTCTCTATATCAGAGGAGTTCACTGAAAAAATCTTCCAAACGAACGCGTTACATGCAGACTGAAATATTGCCTTAATATTTATGACCTTAATATGCTTACTGGAATCATTGCCTTTTTTGAGCGGCTCCTGAAATAAAATTAAGCATGTCTACGAATGTACTCTGAATAAGTCTTACATGAATGAGCTTTGATATTCCATCCAATGCATATTTGATGAACAACTGATAATCTGTTCTTAGGAGTCGCTTGTACAAAATATCTATTTTTCAGTTACATTTCCATGTTCTCTGTCTCCCTTCACCATATCGCTCATTGCACACTAAAAATTCACCAAAAGAATCCGTAGGTTTACGAGCTTGCAATAAAATTCATCAAAACTTACCCTAGATTTATGAGTTTAGGATAAAATTCATCAAAATAATCCCTAGATTAACGAGCTTGTGATACGAATTTTGAGTTAGCGGTGATTTTAATTTTTTGGAAGCTCAGTATTTGTAAGCGCTATCAATGCAATTCCCTGACTAGTTTCTTAAATATATTCCATTTCATGAACTGAATTTTGGATTCTCTAACGAAATATATTTTTGATTACTGCATGCTGAGTACAGGTGTTACAGGCACGCACACTCGAGTCCTTTATACGGAGTTCGGTGCAGGCCTTCGTTTAATCGCATGAATTCGAGTTTGTCGCTCAAAAAATGTTATTCGTTTCTGAATATCACGACCAGCTTGAAAGTGTTCCAACCTGCAGCGTAATTTTTGTAAGCTAATGCTCTGTTGCTGTGCCCGAGATTATTTAAAGGGAATTAACAGATGTTCTTTGATACCATGACCGTAAAGGGGCTCAGTTTATACTGTTCCATCAATTTTAAATTGGAGTCATTTATGAAGTAACGATAAGTATTTAATTATAACTTATTTATTTTATAAATATCAAATTATAACCTATTTATTCTACTAGCGATAGTATTTGTTTGCACAAATGTTTTATTCCATACGTGCAGTAGAATAGAATATTTGTTTTGACTTATTTTTGTGAGTTACTATTCCTTCTCTTATATGCTAGCATTAGTTTAGTTTTGAGGACTGTGAGATTATTTGAATTATTGTTCTACATGAACGCCGTGTTTCTGCTTTCCTTCGGATGCTGCAATGGCCACGTTATGGTGGCTGGGTAATTCACGACGTAAACTATATAACCGTTTGCGTAATAATATTTTAATTCTATCATTTCTTCCTGTTAAAAATACATCACTGTGGTTATAATAAATTTATACACATTTTATCGTGCACGAACGAAGGATGAATTTAATTCAACAGCGGCGTGCTTTTCAATGAAAACTTTATTTTGAATGTATTTTACTTCTCGTTAGAAGAGTTATTGAATTCTGATCTTCATGTATCGAAGATAACTAGCAAGTATTTCTATTTTTCTGATCTATGCAGAGAAAAGTTTTGTCGTCGTCTTTCTTTTAATTTAAAGTGCAATTTAAAACTTACCCTCCATTAGCCTAATATATACACAGCTGCACAAATCATAATAAAGTTATACTCATACATAATTTCATACGAATACATAGCTTGTACGAGAATTTGTTAGACATAGTTGCGAATGCTTCTAGAACGTTAGTTGTCCCTTTATTAGTTGATATTCTCAATACTAAGGATAGAGCAACCTGTATTCATTTATTTACTTATCAGCTATAATTTTACTTCAGCCGATAATTTCAGATGCTTAAGCTCTTGATCGTTGTACCTCCCAATGTCATAAGTTTTACGACACCGATTATGATTTAAACTTCACTGCTGTTGACATTTATTGTAGCTTTACTTACGTAAAGAACTTAGCACTCCACAAATGTATTGCTGTTGAGCCAACAGTAATTGACCCGCAGGTAGAAGCCTTAATATGCATTGTCGTTCTGCACATATCGGAGACCTAGAACCCTGGGTCAGGCATAAGAGAGATGCCGTCAATGTTTTGTCCTGCTAAACTTCGTTTCTGGACTTGGGGCTTCTTGGAGATGTGGTGTGTTGTCTGCAATAGATTCAAGTACCCTGATACGGAAGTCTGTTCTGGATTTCACCATAGAAGTTAAGTTGGTCTAATTTTATTTTGTTCCTCTTTTTTTCGGTTACTGTGCAGACGTAAATTTTCGGCTCTAGCAAAAACATTTATGTTCATGTTTCCTTCTTTCTGCACGTCTTGGTGCTTGAGTGTGTTTGTTGGTCCATTTGATTCTTGTAGACTACGTGTGTTCTCGTCCCTCATAAAAAACAAATCCATTTGAGTGAAGAAGCTGCTATTGGTTAACGCTTAGCGCACTTTCTTCCCCCTTCGTTATTATGGATGCTTGTAGGAGAGCGACCATTTGTACGAACGAGTTCGCTACACGTTTTTTCCCTTTATATTCAGCATTTTGTAGGCCGGTGCACCGAATTCTCTACGTAAGCGATTTTGGTGCTGCAATGGCAAAGTCTTACCCCATATAATGTGTACTTGCCCCACCTTATGTACTGCGTGTGTACCTCATATAATGTACTGCGTGTGTACCTCATATAATGTACTGCGTGTGTACCTCATATAATGTACTGCGTGTGTACCTCATATAATGTACTGCGTGTGTACCTCATATAATGTACTGCGTGTGTACCTCATATAATGTACTGCGTGTGACCAATCTAATGTACTGCATGTATGACCCATGTAATGTACTGCGTGTATGACCCATGTAATGTTCTGCGTGTGCACCTCATCTAATGTACTGCGTGTGTACCTCATAATGTACTGCGTTTGTACCTCATAATGTACTGCGTTTGTACCTCATATAATGTACTGCGTGTGTACTTCATATAACGTACTGCGTGTGTTCTTCATCATATAATGTACTGTGTGTGTACTTCATCATATAATGTACTGTGTGTGTACTTCATATAATGTACTGCGTGTGTACTTCATATAATGTACTGCGTGTGTGCCCCCATGTAATGTACTGCGTGTGTACGTCATCTAATGTACTGCGTGTGTACGTCATCTAATGTACTGCGTGTGTGCCTCATATGATGTATTGTGTGTGTGACTTCTAAAGTACTGCGTCTAATTCACTGGTTTTGATGCCCCGTACAGGACCCCGTGATAGCGCGCACGAGAGCACTGCGTCAGTACACTTTTTTTACCCTCAACGTCGAACTCAAGAGAGGAGAAGACTTGGTGCCTAGAGACGCCTGTGGTAAGTACAAATATTTTCTCGTAATGAATACAGTTTCTGTGAATTTACATTTCTTTACGTGTTCCTCGTCTTGAATTTTACATACAATGAACGAAATCAATGATCAATTGATTAATCTCAATGCAAATGGCTGCTCGTAGATATTCGATTCCATTTTATGTGTATTCTATTTATTCACAATACGAGGTTCTGTTATTATCTTCCCTTGAAGTAGAAGAAACTAACGAATACGCTCTTGGCAAAACCACTATACAGTAACCATCAATTTTGACGGTGCATAAGAGGTTTTGGGGCACTTGCTTCTAGCGACTTATTTTCTCTCTCTCTCTCTATTGTCAAAGAGCATCCATTCCTCATCGTATGTAACGATTCTATACAGAAATTATAATTTTTCCAGTCAAGAAAACAGCTGAACTCGAAGCAACGGTCTTTCTGAGTGACATTCGGTTCATGAGGAACAAACTTTTTCGATTTCTTTGCTTCTTGAATTGTCTTCAAGTGCCGGAAACCAGTTGAGAAAGAAGTTTTGAGTCCTGACACGAGTTGGATTTGAACTGCTGGATCAGTTTAGAGACCCAAAGATGCGTCATTTCTCGTCCGGCAAACGTGTGCTCTTGCTGATTAGTCTTTCAGATACGTTCATAAATTTGAAGCAGATTTGCAACAATGATATTTTCCCAAGAAAAGAAAAGGTTTGTAGGATTTTTTGTATTAGGCATGAGGCTATGCTCAAAAATGAAGAAATTTTTTAGCTTCCTGAGAACTTTGGGCTACTATTGTGATAATCAAATTTTTACTCCGACGCTTCGCGAAAACCGAACAATAAGAACATAATTTTTCAATATCTGAACTCGTAAAATAAATATTGAACGTGACCATATTGGAAAAAATTTATCTCTTGGGGGACATCACCTCGAACTTGGATAATTTCCGCATCACTAAAAGCCCCTCTGCACTAATAAGAAATAGGAAATGACCCAAGTTCTGCAGAAGGTCTTCCAAATAGACATGTTATGCTGCCGATCTTACAAACTCGTTAGTGTGTGCCTGTACGTCAAGAAATTTTTCGTGAGGGCCTCAATAAATATTTTAGTATTACATCTGAAACTGGAAACGTTTTGCAAGAATTGTATAAGTTTTCCAGGTTATCGGTTCTGGTATAAAGGATTAGAAGATAAATATACCATTCGTTTTATTCTATGTAAAAACCTGTTACTAATGAATTGTATGCACAAATCCATCGAGTTGTTCAAGTTAGTTACAATATTCATGTATATTAGTACGGATGCACACAATTTTAAAGCCTAAGAATTTAGTGGCTGTGATTCAGACTGCAGTTTCGTATTTCTTTTACGGTTGTTGAACTTTTGTTTAACATCTGATGCTTAGACAGAATATCAATTGACCTATTCCGTAGAAATTAGAATAGAATAGAATAGAAGAGAATAAGGCTATAGGAACGAACCTTGTGGCCCATTCTTGGGTCGGATAATTACTTCGATAATTATTCGGTTGTTTACCCAAGTCCCATGCCGTATTTCTAGCCGCGTCAACCATGTGGGTTTCGAACCCGGGTCTTTCCGCTCGCAAGCAGATTCGCTCACCAGTCGACCAAGCTGGTGAATAAATTGTTAGAATAAAATGCCCATGTATTTTAATTATACTCCGGGTGTACAACCAATATACAAATATATTATCCGAAATACAAGCTTATAAGGGAAGTGGATATTTAAGCTCCTTCGCTACTTGGCTGTCAAATATTTTTTTCATGTGGTTGAGTCGGTGAGCTTACAATGCACTCTGCCCTTCACACAGTAAGGAAAATCTTTATTGAAGCTGTGTAACCTCAAACTTGCTTCTTAATTTACAACTCACTTTTTTTGCTCAGAACTCATTCCAAAGATTTCATTGGAATAACCAGAGCTTTTAATATATTTTAATCCGATTAAAGAAACTTGCAATTTTTAGATATTATCAGGTATTTTATTATTTAACTCGCTTGAACCGAATGTATTAAAAACGACCTCATTGAGATGCCTCCAAGTTTTCACAATACGCTAGGGTTTATTTTTAACTGATGTACACTGGTTGAACGCATGAATTCAAAACAAGTTAATGTCCAGCATAATATATGAATAATGACTTTAGGAACGTCGGCATCAAAGTTTTATTTACCTCTCGGTAAACACTATGTAACATTTGAAGGACGTTGTATTTAATGTTGGATAACTGTTGCATTGAATATTTGATCGTTTCATTTGATATTTTGTAAATGTTTCGTTCAATATTTAATAAGCGTTCCATTTAGCATTTGATACACATTCTATTGAAACTTTGATAAACATTTTATTTGACGTACGGTTTTTCACCGTGCGATAAACTCGAATATCTTTTGACTTAAGGTATTCTTCATAAAGTGTCAGAAAATAGTTAGCCAGGCTCACAGTGCAGGTAATTTGACTTTTTATAGCACATTTCAGACGCCATGTTTTATAACGCACGTAGTCACAAATGTAAGAAAGCGCACTTTGTGTGTCCCTTCAAAACATTTCTTTGCATTATTCTATTCATTAGTATTTTTGATATTATTTTTATCATTGAAACATTATTGACTTAAACCACAGAGATTATTTATTCAGAAAATTTCGAATTCTTCTTGAGACAATACCCGATAAAGGCGGTCGTACATTTTTGTCAAGATACTCGGGAAAAAAATCTGCCACTGACAAGCTCTCATATTGAAATTCTAAGAACTCTGTTTGAAATTCTGCGTGTAAAATGAGCGCAATAACTGTGAAGTGTCTCCTTTAGTGAGCAATATCTTTTTATGGCGTTTATCCTCTCACGTAGAGCAAAATACCACAGTTTCATTGGATTCAGTTCAGCAATATATTTTTAAGTCCTTACTTCAAACGAATTTCACGAATAGCATGAGTTAGAAATTGATGAAAACTTCTTCTGAATTTAGTATCTAAACTTGTATGTATGAAAATATAGAATATGATTATGTAATAGAAAAAAGCAGTTTGGTCCATTCTTGGGTAGGTGCCCTAGTCCCATGCCGTTTGAAGAAAATGCATCAATCACGCACGTAAACCTTGATCACGAAAGCCAGTTAGTCACGCACCTGTATCGCAATCATAAACTGGCCCCAGAAGTTAGAAACGTAAATCAGTACGTAATGATACCAGGGTGCTTCTAATCCAATATATGTCGAGACGATTTTTAAATGTGTTCACAGTGCCAGCAGAAACAATTTTTCGGGCAACTGGTTCCAAGTTTTGGTAATTTTAAGTGGGAAAATATTTAGAGCTTGGGATGTCTCGAAGTTTCTTATTATTAGTTTTTGGCCGTTAATTCTGGTCTGCATGTGACCGTTTCTGTTGAAAAGCCCTTCCAGGGGAAACATCGTTAAAGCCGTTAAGACTTAGAGGTCTCAATCAGTAGTCCTCGCAGTCTTCTTTGTTCAAGGGAGACGAGTTCAAGATGTTGGAGACGTTTTTCGTAGCTAAAATTGCCGAGTTCAGGAATAATTTTCATTGCTTTTGAATGAATTTTCTCTATTTTATTATTATCTCTTGGTAGGGTAAGAGACCAGAGTGGCACTGTATATTCCAGATGTGGCCGGACTTGAGCTTTATAGAGCAATAATATGTTCTTTGAGTTGTGTTCAAAGTTTTTTGCAATGAAACTAAGTCTCCTGCTCGCGTTTGTGGCTCTTTTTTCATTTGTTTGACATGCTTAAAAGTTTTGGTCATAATGATACCTAGATCTCTTTGTTACTGTACTGCTTCAATGGGTACATCCTTCATCATGTATTCGAAATGCCAGTTACTTGTGTCAACGTGCATTACTGAACATTTATCGATTTGTTTATTATCAGGTTTCGGTCCATTGTAGTAGACGGTT
>VCRD01007495.1:0-21187 GCA_006783055.1 Trinorchestia longiramus
CAATATTCTAAATCCATGTAAAACTTATGATGCACTTCAGGGACAAACTGTAGCAAAGTCATTAAATCCTGATATTTCTCTTGGCCTATTTTAACTGATTGAACAGAGGAGTGCAGGTCTGTATCAAAGGTCTCAGTAAGAGATGGAAATTCGATGTACTGAATACTGCCATTTCCATCGGTTTGTCTGAAATGAACTGAGTTATTTTGAAAAACTTTGTACCAGTTCAACTTTAGAAAATTAAACGGTTCTCCTTTAACATTTTTTTCGTGAATTTTCTTTGCTGAACTAAATTGTGCACATTCTTGAATTTACCAGACATATCTAACACGTTAAATTGTGCTTTAGGCTGAGACTCCTTTATGAGGGCAGTGTACGTATCTTTACAGTAAATTGGTCCATACTTTTTCTTCCTCTTCAATTTTACCAAAATCTGAGTCGTTCAGGCTGCGTCGTGTAGCTGGGTTGCAGGGTTGCCGGCAACTGCTGGATTTTTCAGCCCCGATTTAGGTCAAACAAACAACTTAAATATGTATATAGTTATCTATGCATGGTATATATAGTGAATTAATACACTATACTACATATATGTATAGTAATTTACATATATAAACTGCAAACTATTCTAATAACTGGGTTTAAGAACCCAACAGTGGCAACGTTGGAACTTCCGAAATGTTAACTCCCTGCTTCGGAGCTACACACATTCAACCATTGTCTCAACTTAACTGCAAAATGTAAAAGCACTAGATTTAACTCTACGCTAGACTATGAGGAAAACTTCACTGAAACTAATATTAACCAATAATAAACAGTTGACAATCAATAGAGATGAATATACATGCGTCTTGGGCAGTTATGCCGCAATAATTACGGCAGAGGTGGATGAATTTTAGTCGTAGAAACACACCCTATAGCCCGCTTGAACATAGTTTCTGTTGCATAAGAATCTGACTGCTCTGGCGCTAGCAAGCCTACTGTTAACATGTTCATTGATTACGATGTCTTTCAGCATAGTATTTTGTCATGTTAATAGCAAATTAATATTAAAGCATATTATTATTATTCATTTTTTCCCAACACGTTGAAAGCGATGGCCTAGCCGGTGCAAATCTTCACTTCGTACAGTCATTATCACTAGAGGGCACTGTAAATTAGTACGGTCATTTTCACTAGAAGGTATTATAAAATTTACGGAACCTAACCTAATTGGCCTACCGTTGCGGTCACTCCGCCACAACGCCTATCGCTGTATCCAGGGGTTTTAGAAAAAAATTAGGTCTTGTTTACATTACAATTACACGGTAAATACGTGCAACATAAATTCACACTAACCTACTTCTAGGAGTACTAACCGTACTCATTTGATTGGCGCTAATATATTTTGACTTTTTGACCACTCCAGCTAGTCCCAGTGACGAGTGTCGCCGAGATGGGATGATTTTTTTTCTAAGATACGACTGTGTTCGGATTGGTGGCTTCGAGTGTTCGGACACTGGCTAGGGTTTGAGTTTTGCCCGCTCACCTCTCCCACTTGTCGCTCTGTACGCAGAGGTGTGCAAGTGACGGACAGGCATTCGAACACACGCGAGTCACTTTCAATGTTTTCTTCCATTTCGGCAGCTAAGCTAGGAACAGACTGAGTCACCCCCCCTCATCATGTGGGGAGGGGTAGGGGAAGGTATGGATAGCAATGACAGGGAAGAATGTGGGTTTCCACAATAAAGTCAGGTTTCTATGCAATGAAAGTATAACCTCCACTCATTGCATGATTCATTGGGAGGTGCTAGAAACGAAAAACAATAACGAAGAATTGTGCATAGTGTAACAAGATTCAGTTAATATAATTAATTACAGCAAAACCCGTGCTCTTAATATTTGGCTCTTTACAAATTAGTGTAAAGAAATGGGTTAAAATTTTGAATCCCAGCTGCTTCAGACTGACATTTGATGACTTTTAAGAGGTCGGGCTTTAAGAAAGCTGATCGCTTTAAGAAAATTAAGTCATGTTGTTTTCATCTGGTAACGACTCAGATTTGGTGAAACATTTCCAAAATGAAAATTGGCTTTCCAAACTTTATTAGTTATCAGATACTCTTGACAAGCTTAGTGACTTCAATATATTATTACAAGGCGAATATACATATGTTCTCATATTAACTCCAAAAATTCAAGCTTTCCTGAAGAAAGGTAATGTATGGCTGATGAATGTAAAACACAACTCATATGAATCGTTTCCATGGCTGGAAGAGTTTATCATAGAAAACAAACTAATTTTGATATAATCAAACCAATTATAATTGAGAACTTGGTAAGCTTAGGGGAAAATTTTGAGCGTCTTAGGGGAAAATTTTGAAAATTTTGAGCGTCTCGTTATATAGGGTGGTTAAGTGAGCTCTACTGCCTGAGCGTCACTGCTCATTGATTAATGTCGTGCTTAAGTTCTGGTCGTAACGGGTCCTAGCTAGAGGTCGTAACATCGCTAGATTCACTTCATCTGTCCTGTTTACTCATTGGTCGATGAAAACTAGCCTCTTCACGGTACTCGTTTGTAGAGAAGCCATGCGATTCCCTACAAAATTGTCCTTGTTTCTTAATTAAACCGTACCTCAACCTGCCACTACAATCATTAAACGTGCAAAACAAAACACCAGGTTTCACTGACGTGAGAGCAATTCAAGCTCGCCATTCGTTTCCGGCCACCTGATGGAGATCAGCAGGAACTCTTTTCAGTGCACCATGACTGTACATCTTTGAGGGGGACTGTACGCACCTGCAGTAGCTTTCATTGCGTCGCTGCATCAGGCGAAGTATTTTTCCAAAAAGAGAACTGCTATCAGTTCATTGAATCACAAGCTTTTTATCTCACGACTGTACGAAGCTGTGGGAGTCTTGATGTGCTGATTAGAAATACCAGATATTTACAATTCTGGTCAAAAGTTTTAGTGCTTGACTTTTTTGTAAAAAGTACCTTGTACACAAGTAAAAAATAAGTAACATCAATTATGAACCTATAAACTATGTATAATAAACATTAATGCACATTTCTAATAACAAAACAAATAAATAGTAATAGCATTCAATATTTAGCGTGTGACATTAATTACGATCACAGCCTTCATTCTTTCGCGCATTGAAATCACCAAGCATTTATAGTGAATTTTTTTGTCCAGTAGCTTGCTATTGTTCCCAATATGTGGGCACCTACACTGTAGGTACTCGCAAAAACAAGAATTCCACAATATGCAGCCTTCCCCTAACTGTTGCTGTTACAGCTCGTCACTCTGTCTTCAACTGCCTAGGAGACTACACGCATTACGATTGAATGGCATATTATACTACCGTTAAATAAATTTTCATGACGGAAAAAGCTGACAATTATACTCCGTTCAGCGTGTTTGAATTGGTTAACGTTTCGAAGCTTCCGAAGTTTCAAGAGACCCTAATTGATCTCTGGATGGAAATGCTTGTTTAACTTCCTGGGAAGCAATCGAAATATCAAAGGATATAAGAAAATAACTGAAATTTTACCGCACAGTTTGTAAGCAAATCGGCTCTTTTAAGCAGTTTAGATGAGTAATATGACATCACTCTGTAAGTGTTGGTGAAAGCGGATGGGTGAAATTCATCGTGAAGAAATAGATGAGAAATTAATATTGGTTACTAGGATTGCAAAGTTAATTAATTCCATTTCGATATAGGAAAATTATATAGGGGTAGACTCTCATTGACAGACTTCAGTAATTTCACCGTGTGTTCGCGTAATGTCGAATGGACTGCGTTCAAAGATGGTTTGCGGATCTCGGAGTTGGTATTAAATATAGCTAACAAAATAATTTGCGTCATTGTAATTGGAAAATAAAATATGCCGAAGCACGCTCTGCTGATAACCATAAAATTCAGCGGCAGTTTCGGTTATAATTAAACATTTAATGCGAGACGAAGAGAAGGTGAAAGTATGTAACGAACCAATCGAGGCTTCTGAATTCTGTAATTAATTCAGTAACCGTGAGCTTATTTTTTACTGGGAAAGCATTCAACAACATTGTTCGTTTACAAATCAGTAAAATTTAACTGCCGACTAGCAAAAACCTACACGATTTTATTTAGGTATACAAAGGTACATATTATATTGATTTGCTAATGAAGGCGATTGAGTACACGGTTGCAACTGTAAACGAGTAAGCAATTCTCCATTGGGAGGAGTGTGTTTTCATTCTGTATAAACTTTCCTCGCTTTCAAGGTAGTCACTCTTAATGATTGTCCTGAAACAGTAGACTGGGTCAGTTCAGCGCTCACTTGAACTGTGTCGTGGTTTAAGAAGTCATCCAGCTCGTATTCTAACCCGTAGAGATCTTGAACACAATAGAAATCTCCTGATTTTGGAAAACTTATCTGAACAATGTATCCCTGCCCCAAATTGCCTTCATGGATGACTTAAACCGGAATTGCATAAGTGCACAGATGTGGCGCTTAAACGGCTCCACAACCAATTCGATACACTCGATCCCAATGAAGATCAAACGCATGTTTGGATTATACGTCATCAGGGTAGAAATAGAATGTCCATGAAAGCCGGTGTTGTTCATGGGTAAATATTTTCCTTCTAATTGCTTTGACAGCTTCTCAGTAGTACCTACTATAGTTTCCAGGAAAAATAGATTCAAGGGATGGAGTTAATTCCTACATTCAGGTCTCGTGTACGCCGCATGTAGACTCAGTGCTCTGCTGCTAGTGTGGAACGCTACTTAGCACCTGTTGAATGAAAGTTTTGATACTTTTGCCTCCTCGAAATTCTTACCAGTTCCATGGTTGATCTCGTCCTCACAGAAAGTATCCACCACTGTATGATGTGCCAGGCCGAGTAGGTGAAGCGCTCCCCACCAGAGCAAGAATTTGTCGGTGTAACGACGCATACGAGCCACGTACACGAGACAGAGGCTGGAATTACACAATTCCCTCGAACCAATCGTTGCTGGAACCCATAAATCAGATCCATCGGAAAACCTTAAATGTTGACAATTGAGTAACAATTACCCAAAAACTATTTCATTCGAATTGTAATATTTTAATACTGATCAAATAAATTTAACAATGATCCTTTGCACCCGCCATCCAGCTCATATTCAAAACTGTAGTGTCAAAAACCATTATAAAGCTCTCTGAATTATGGGAACATTGTCTGCACTACGGGTTTTTAATTCCAGTTTATTTCTGTGGAAATCTGTGAAAGGTAATGCATATGAGCATAGATGTGGCGCTTAACCCTTTGCCTCCTGAAATCAAAGCAATATATTTTTTTCAGATTTTTTTCTTGGAAATACCTTGAAATAGGTTGGCTAAACACATATTTGAAAGAAAATTTTATTTTTATCAAAAAATTAGTTTTATTTAATCGGCTACTACAGATGCCGTCAGTGATTATACAGGCTTAATTTGCTTCTTATACCAATTTATCTTCCATTGCGATTACTCAGCCTAAATTGACACAGGCGTGCTTTAGACAACAGTTGTTTCATGAAATACACTACTATTTATCAGAACTATACACCTTTCTACATAAAACTGTATAAAAATAGAGGCTTTACTTCTACATCAAGTGAAAAATTTCTCAAAAATTTGTACTGAAAAATAAACATAGTTAACAAAAATTTGGCATAGTACTTCCAAAAATAAATGCAAAGCATACCATAGAAAACAAAGTAACACTAACAATTACATTATATACTCATGAAATCATTATTGCGACACAGCGAAGAAGGAAATTCCTTTATCACAGAACAGAATAATATTTAGTACGAAAAAAAACATAGTCAACAAAAATTTGGCGTAGTACTTCCAAAAATAAATGCAAAGCATACTATAGGAAACGAAGTAACACTAACAATTACAACGTAAGTAACACTAACAGTCTGCTGAGTTTATTTATGGGTAGTTCATTTGGTTTCAATTACTTGCGGGATGTAGTTAAAAGACGATACATAAATGTTTTCCTGAATACTCTTTTGAGCAATGGGCTGAATATAGCTATTTTTTGATAAAAGCGTGGATTAAATTAAGGAGCTATATTTGAATTACGTCCATATATATATAGTTTGATGTAAAAAAGTTAGTCAAATCTTTATGCAAAGTATATTGAGAGCGCACTTCTACCTTCTATTGTGTAAGCATTATTTTACTGAAATTTTTTACTTGGTTTCTCATCACTAAAACATGTGTACTGTCGAGCACCGTTTGTTACGAGTTTTAAATACACAGAAGCTCTTTTTAATATCTATAATTATTTTGGAGATGGTACTCGTCAATGAATGCCCTTGTTAATTACAGACTCGCAAATTACGTAGCTACGTGTCTTAAAAATTTCTATAGGTTTCTAAATTCTCTTCCATAAAATGATTCACCGTAAATAAACATTTTGATAAAATGTTTCGTGTTTAAATGTTACAAACCCAACGTTTGAGTTTAATTGAAATTTCTTTTTCGATAGTACTCCAATTCATAAAACCGATTAGTGAAACATACGATCAAACACGGCGTAACGTTCATACATCTGGCCAACTTCTCCCTCTCAGAACCATGCATTCTTCCCTCCTCTCCCCCCTGATCCGAAATAATTGACTAATCAGCGCCCCGCGAGATGACGTCGCCGTTTGAAAATTACTAAAGTCATACTGTTGGTCATACCAACCCTCCACTTTACCTCTATGCTTTACTTCACTGTTAGGGCAACGGCCTGATCGTGGAGATTCTGCCTTGTCTGGTTCCCCCAGAGTGACAGCTTCTTTCAGACAGGCTGAAACTGAAAAGACGATGGTTTCATTCCTTCTAAACGCCGCGAGATTTAAGTAGAGGTCCGATTCCTTTTACTTCCAGTTAATCAATCTCATTCTCATATGACACCGGAAATGTTCATGGAAAACATTGTATTATTTTGTCGTTTTATTTAAATACTCTGTTCGAAAAAAAACACTGATTAATTATCAACAAATACTACAAATCAATATCATTGCACACGTAGATCATTCATGTTCAGATGCAGTCGTGGAGGGATGTTGTGTCAAAGAGAAATCCAATCACTGCTGCTGATTGGCTCCATTTGGCCCATGATCGCCTGCGGAATCTGATTGATCCATTTCCAGAGCTGACCATTCAGTTTCTGGTCACATTGATCCCAAAGGGAACTGGACACCCTAATCCTTTCACCTTTGTTTCTGACTGGATCAGAAACCTAACAATCGCTCGGAGTCTAAGGATAGCTAAAGATGCTGGGATATGAGCACAAGTCGGGCACCATGAGTACTCATTGCTGCCTGTTTGATAGAAGCTACTCATAAGCAGGTTGAGGCAATCAAAGCTGTGATGGCAGGAGATGAATCCGTCATTGAAGTTGCTATGTCTCGTGTACGTGGCTCGTGTCAGTCGCTGCACCGGCAAATTAATTCTTACTCTGGAGGGAAGCGCTTCATGTGTACTGCGCTTCATGTGTACTGTACTCTGGGAAGCGGTAACTTGGTAGAGAGTGTCTGCGCCGAGCGTTGCAGCCTCATTATGTACAGCTGTTGGCTGGGCACTACTGCCTGAGCGTGACCGCTCATTGGTTAGAGACAGCTCATGGGTTAATGACAGCTAGCCTCGCATGGGATTCACTTCATCTGTCCCGTTTGCTCATTGGTCGATGACAGCTAGCCTCGTCATGATGCTCGCTTGTAGTGGAGCCATGCGGTTTACTACAAATTTTAGCCATACCATGCATGAAAAAACAATGAAGACGAAGATATGAAGCGCTAATAACAATATTTATTGCAATAACTATCATTTTTATATTATAGTAATATAATAGTTATTGTAGGTATAACTATATTAATAATTTAATAGTTTTAATAATACAGATAATATTACAATAAAGGTGAAAACGCAAGCAGATAAATGATTCATAATATACTTTATAATTTAACAATATTGTCTCCAAAAATGAATCATTTTATTTTGTAAAGGTGTACAATTTTCTTCATTTTACCGCTAGGATTGATGCTTTGTAAGCTTTGATTGATGGGCTTAATTAATTGACGAGTCCTGCAAGAAACAATTTTATCAAGATTCTTGGATGCTGAAAATCAAATTTTTTCCATTTTCGCGTCCATTTTGGTTTGAATGAAAAAAATTGATTTTCAGCATACAAGATTAACTAAACATGCTCTACAAACATTTGCAAATCCCAAAAATCCTACTGTGAAAAACCTTTTTTTGAGTAACATTCCTAGGTGAAATACTTTCTGACATGAGTCTGATCAAAAATCTCACTCCGACTCCCAGTGGTCTGTTAAGGCCAATTCAGAATCCTCCTAAAGACTCTCTTTCTGATTGAGACTCCAACCCTACTGCCCTGCCAGAAACATATAACATACCTAAGGGATAAGACAATGAGCTAATATCGAAGTTCACTACTCTAAAACAGTACAAACATAATATTCCATTATTAAAGTAAAATTAAAAATATTTCTGATTTTATGTTAACGAGTAAACATTTTAAAGGTCTTTGGCATGGGAAGGACCAGCACCTTCTTCATCAAGAGCTCTCACTTGTGCAGAGCTCTCACCAATTTCAGCTTGCCCTTCTCTGGAGCGTCTCTCTCGCCAACCTCTATCACCGTCCCTTGCGTTGATGAGGCTCAGAGCAACGTATTGGTTGATTTCTTCATATGTTGACGCTTGATGTTTGGTGTTTTTTTTCACAGCACCTTTTGAAACAATTAAGGCAATGTGACGTACTCGTACTATTTCAGTCTCTTTTGATAAAACGTGTTTACAACGTGTTGCATTTTGTTTGCCTGTTACAAAAACAGACTGAAATAGTAAGAGTACGCCATGAAAAAAGAAATGAATGACAAAGTATAAAAGTATACTTATACTTTATAGTATACACTAGTCAGTTCCCGTGGAAGTTCCACGATTTATATTTGACGGCTTTGAAATTATTATGAAGATGAATGCATTAAAGATTTTACATAGTTGATAATATAGGTGGATTGTGCAGTATAGAACACACCAAATATATACTGACCTGTTATACATTTAAAAGGATCAGGTCCATGAAACGTTTTTTTCCTGCGCCTTTCAGACTGTAGCTCAAAGCTACATTCTTTGTCATAGTATATTTCATTATGTTGTACACTACATGATTGAACTTGTTTCCTCCCAACATAGATAACTCATCAATTAAAATATTTTTCTGGGTATCATCTTTCAAAATAACTTCTAGAGCATTAACTTCTTCAAGTGTTTCAAGTGGGAATGCAGGTAGCTTAGAATCTTCAGTTTGAAAAGTAGGGCTGGTGCTCTTTTTAAGAAGCTTTCTCACAAGTTTCAGTTCTTGCCGGTTATCCTCTTGGTGCTTAATGACTTTGTCCCAGCCATCATCTATGTGTTTGATGATGGTTGTTTTCATTGACATCATTTCAGTTTTCATTTCTTCTACCTTCTCCTCAAAGCTGGCGATTTTTTTTCTATCATGAGTGCTATACTTCATAATTTGAACCAAATTAATTCTTGCAAGAACTAAATGAATGTGAAATGGGCTGGCGTGAGAATTTGCCCATCTCATCTTACATCTAAGCAACATGATACACATCAACCAACAGATTCACAGTTACACAAAATTGTGACAGACACAACAGATCTAGCAAACACGCTACCCAACCAGTTTGAGCCACTATGATCTAAAAATGTAATAAATTCAGAAAAACTATTACTACAAAGTATACTTATTACCATCATTATTATAGTGAGAACTTAATTAGATTTAACACTTGATATTTTTACCATCTCGAATCTGTACAGATTTCTTAGAAAATATTTGAGAATCAAAATGTAGTTCTCAACGTTGAGCATTACATGGTAATTACTCACCTTTGTGCTGTAAACGAGGAGGTGAGGGTGGAGGAGTAGAGTCAGAAGAATCATCAGCAGCACGTGGATCTTGCATGGGCTCATCTTCACTACTGGATATTGGTGTAGGTGCTGTATCTACACGTGGCCTTTTAAGATTTTTCCTTTCCACATCCGTGCTTTCTATTTCACTGCTAAATTGAGCTTTTTTAACTTTTATTTGCATCTCATCATACGTACAGCCCTTACAAAGTTCCCTGCAAGCATATTTGCCCCATTTTGCCTCAGGCGCTGCAAGTCTCTCAACTAATTTATTGAAGTTGTACATAGGCCCAACAGGCCACCTGCACCAAGTTTTTCCACTATCATGGCCAACCCAGTGACTTGGCACACCAGAAACAGCACATTCTTCATCAAACGCAACTACAGAATACATATCGTCTAATTTGGATAAATAATATGAAACTTCACAGAACTGTATGTATAAGAGGCATAACATAGTAAGAAGTTGCATCTTTTTTTATTATAACACATTTTTTCTTTATTTCATTTCTGTCCACAGCCCAGATACGTGTTGCTAACTTACCAATATATACATTTATGTTCGAAGAATCGGCAGGATAACGATAGGCAGGTTCCATCTTTTTCAATTTTCGAACTTTGCAAGTTGCACCAACTTCTATAACAATTCCAAAACTACCGTCATTGAACATAACTGCTGAATCTCTTTGTTTAGAAGGATTTATTCTGCATTTATCTTCATTGATTTCAAACGAATTAGCACCAGAAGTGTTATTTGTCTCAGCACTACATATGTGTTTCCAGTTCATTAATCCTGGCACATATTTGTTGCAACGGTAAATGACCACTCCTTATCCGCCGCTTCAGTAAACCCAAGTGATTCTCAATTTTAAAGGCACTGATATTGTCTAAGCTACCAAAATATTTTGCATCTACGTGAATATGTTGCAGACAGTGGACATTGTAAACAACATTCAAACGGGAGTAAATTTTTTGGTCCTTTTTAATGAATAAAAGGCACAAATCATGAGCATATTTCAAAGTTTCTTCACATTTAACATCATCTTCAGAACAATATATTCTCATTATGGTATGAAGAATGAGAAAGTGGTTGTACGATTTACATGGCAAAAAACCTTTTAAAGCAATGGGTCCAATGTAGAGTAAAAACATTCTGAACTCTGTGGCCTTATACCGCTCTAAGTCACTCAGTGTCCTTGGTTTTCTTGCAAATTCTTTAGGCATTTGATTTTTAATTTCATCAATCTTTCTGTTTATGCCTTGTTTAGAAGTGCTGGCAAGCTTATAAGGAATTATATTCCACCAGCAATGCAACAGTTTCTTGACTATTCCAAGTAAAAACAAGTGCATGTAATCAAGAGGGAACTGATCAACCACTTTTATGCCAATTACTTGCTGAAGAGGAGAATTGCCGATGTGGTGTTCTGATTGATCTTTATTAGTGAATTCTTGATTAGTTCTTAGATTACTAGTAGTGTCAGGATATGAAACAGCATGATGCTGGTACACAGCCTTGCACTTGCATCTTATGCAAGCATAATAAGCCCCTGGAGATTTGATCTGCTTCACAAATGCTCAGGCCTGAGCATCACAAACAATAACACCCAGCTCCACTGAAACAGTACGGTGATTACTATCTAAACCTTCAGTTAACAGAGTATTCAACTCTGATACAAAATTAGAAAAATACTCCTCAACACTGGGTTTACTTTTACCAAGAAAAATTGCAACTACAAAAATTTTACTTGAAATGTGAGTGGAACACAAAATTGGCCAAAAAGAAATGCTGCTGCTGTTATAAATTGGAAGTCCATCTATGTTGAAAGATAGCTTAACCCTGTCTGTGTCAGATTGTTATAAAACCCACTAAGCTGCTTTTGATTCCAAAATAGTAAAAATTGTCTTCCCACCAATTGATTTCAGATTGAAATTACGTCTTGTTTTAAGTAATGTTTTGGCATTCAAAGGAACATAATGATTTGGATGATGCTTTTGCCACAACTTGAGCAAATCTGATAAACATGAATGATTAATGTTATGGGTCAAAGCCCAATGAGCAAGGTCTTCGGTAGGATTTAGGTCAACATTTTCATCATCCAAATATGTACAGGCATCATTATCTGTATTAGAACCATCATGGGATGTAGAAAAAGAGCTGTAAACATCACTCACACCACAAGTAGAGGAATTTTCTGAGCTTGTAGGAACCCTTGAATCCTGATTGACTGGTAAATCACTGTCCTCACTAGGCTCACTGCTAAAGCCTTGGGCCCTTTGTACACTTGAGACACACTGCTTTTGACTCAGTTGTCATTTTATCATTTTCTACTTCAGTTGAACACTGTTGAAAACTACTAGCTATAGCCAATGTAGCATTCAATCTCAAAGTTTTTCTATTAGAAATATTTTTTTTAAGCTCAGTAGTGTTTCTTCATTTTGATGCTATGGAGGGTAAGCTCTTGAACAATAAATCAAATTCAGCTAAAGACAATGACCTGTTTGTCAGGTCTTTGGAAGTTGAGTTTATTGAACCCGTGATTAGAGAACAAGGATACTATTTAGACTGGGAGAAGAAATTATGCTAAGATTAAAACTACAATAGTGATTATAACTAACCCTAGTAAATGTACTATATATAATATAAAAATATTGTTGCTGCAATTCAGTACCAAAAGTTAAAAAAGAAAAAAGTCAAGTTTACTCAGCAACAGGCACTGTTCGTTTATGCAGAAGAACCATACACTCTGAGCACACTGAATTAAGAAACACAAAAATTGTCTAAGAAACTTTTCTTTCTAATATTGAGTGATGTGAAAACCTTCTACAGCTATATTGAACACATATCACTGCTGTAAACCAGAAATTATTTTTATACATTCTACACTGAATATAGTAATACAGTGAACAGGTACTAGTTAAAAATACATAGAATAAATGAAGGCTTGGCTATGCATGTAGCATGTTTTTGTTGTCTACTGTACAGCTAGGACTTTACTGAGCAGGAAGAAAGGATCACATATTTGCAGTGCATCACAAACACACTGATGAGATAACTACCTCGCCAACATGAAATAAATGCATTGACACTTAGTATCACACAAATTTCAAAGCTGTGCATGTACTGAGACACTGGTTGAAGTAATTATGCTAAGTCATCTAAATAAGATGTACAGTTTATCATCAACACATTGGTGACATAGATTACTAAATTTAATGACTCGAGTACATTGAGTAATTCTCAGTGTGACATATGGATATCACAGTTGGTGTAACTAACTCAAGGGTCAGCGGTGTTTTTTGCACTGGAGACTGTCTCACTAGAAATTAGTTTAAATGAGCAGAGAATTGAAAACAATTAAAAAATAGCATATATTTCAATGTCTTAAATGATCACTGTCACGTAGAACATATCCAATAAATTCTTTATCTTGATAATTACTTGATGTCTTTGAATATTCACAATCCAAAATTAAGTCACAAACCGCCACGCCTAACTAGGGTTACGTTTGAGTTCATTTCGACTACATTAGTGTCGTAGAGCCTAAATATGGATATTCGCCTGACTCTCGTCACATCCCTTATTATTTTAGGTCAAATAAGATCACATTTAGTCAAATTAATGTTACAAATTGAGGGTTAGTTCACAGGTATGACACAGCACATTACAGAAGTTTAATTTCGAGAGTGCTCTCCATTGCAGAGTATGCAGACTGCAGCGTCATCTACCTCTTAGTACATATTTGAAAAAAACGGATAAAAACGTACCAAATATATTGAAAACGTACAAAATCACGTCATTAATATTCCACTATGAATGAAACTGTTTAAATTGAAAGAACTCGCAGGGTTAAAAACAAAGATGAATATATTTCTGATATAGCCACCGTAAAAAAATGAATCAGAATTCATTTATTGCTATCAATATGCTGTTCACAGTTGTCAATAGTAACAAAAACATACGTTGGTACGGAGAGTTCATAATTTTTTAAGAGATTTTTTATGGATTTTTTATGATAATTTTGTTTAAATTATTTTGACTTTATTTTGAGCATGTCATGAGAATTTTTTAAAGAATTTATCAACATTTTTCGTTGCCATTTTTTTAATTTGTTTTTTAATTCGTTTTGTAAATTTTTTTGCAAAATTTTGTTTGAAATTTTTTTTTTAATTCACTTTTTCAAAAAAATAATTCAAATATTATTTAACATTATTTTTGATGATTATTTTGATTTTTTTTGAAAAAATTTTGAGATTTTTTTTTAATTTTTTCTAAGAATTTTTTTGAGAATTTACACCTGGGTTACACCTGGGCTGACCATGTAGGGAAATTCCAATGGGCTAGTCATATCATATCCATATTACGAACCCATGTAAAACCCAGATTTTAGGTTTCATGACAAAACCATCTTCTGCCCACTCTATGCCCAGGAACTTGTATATATTTTTTGATGCCACCCATCCAATGCCCAGGCACCCACGTGGGCCCCATTTAACCTGTCTACCTGGAATGTCCGGGGATTGAATTGGCCATTCTATAATGTTTATCTTTTTCATCCTCAACCATTCCTTGGTTTCCTTTGCAGTATGTTTTGGATCGTTGTCTTGTTGGAATTTCCATCCACGTTTAAATTTTAACAAGCGGGCTGAAGGTAGGAGTTGTTTTTCCAATATTTCACGATATCTCCTGCCATTCATGGTTCCTTCAATGATGTGAAGTTTACCTACCCCTGATGAGCTGAAATATCCCCACACCATGATTGAGCCACCTCCAAACTTAACAGTGGGTATGGTGCACTTTGGTTTATACTCTTCGTTTTGTTGCTTCCACACATTGTTTGCACTGTTTCTCCCAAATAGTTAGATTTTTGTTTCATCTGACCACAGTACTGAGTTCCAAAACGCTGCTGGCTTGTTCAAATGGTCGTTGGCATACTTCAGCCTGGCCTTGACGTGACGTTTCTGGAGAAGAGGTGTCCTATGAGGGGTGCAGAAGCGAAGATCTTCACGGCGTAGTGCCCTGATGATCGTGTGTTTGCTGGCTTCGATCCCAGATGCCTTGGGATCATCCTTCAATTTTTCACGAGTAGTTTGAGGCCTTTGCACTACTGTTCGGACCAATTTTCGGCCAGCATGGTCGTTAATCTTCCGAGGACGGCCAGTTCAAGGCTTGCAGAGAGTCGTATTTCGGCATTTCTACTTACGTATTATGGTACCAACCGAAGCAATAGGAACACATAGTTGTGCACGTATCTTCCGATACCCCAAACCTTCATTATGGAGCTCCACAATACGTTCGCGAAGATCTTGGCTGATGTCCTTATTGTTACCCATGCTTACGACATTTCAGAACGAGAGCTGTTGTATCAATGACACGCTATTGGAGATAAATGTTGACGAAAGTTCATTTGCCAAATATTAGAATATATTGGAACATTCTGGAATAATCCTACAATAATTTTCAAGTCTAATATCGAGAAAAAAGTTGTGTATTGTAAACTTTTGTTCACGTATTCATTATACATGTTGCTATATATCTTTTCTATTAAATATTTGTTGGTTTTAGATATAATATTAACCTTTTTATGCTATTGTTTATACATAGTCCAATTTTCGTAATTGTACGTGGTCTATCAATGTGCAATCTGGCGATTTAATCAACGTGTTGTATTATTTTGCTCCCACGGTATATGCTGAAAGAGTTAAGCCAAATTTTTAGACAATAGTAATTGTGAGCTATGTGATTAAAATTTCAAGCACCAGGCTTGTAATTTTAGTCGTGTTTCAATTACAGTGATGTTCGTTTCTCGTACCACAACACAGCACTCGTACATTTCAAACTGACACCATGATTACTCCTAAATGAATTATATCTTAACGTCTATGTAGTAAACTCAATCTACGAATATCTTGATTCTTCAATATGTATATTTGATTTGAAAAAAAGACTTTACTGAAGTATTAAATACATTTCATGAATATGGAATATGGTATTTAAATACATTTGAAAATTGTATTTACTACTTAGTATTTAAACAATATTGAACGATGTATTTAGCATTTAGTATTCATTCATGCAGTGTCTAAAACTAATCTTTTTCTAATTAAGTTGTCAATGGAGGAAATAGTGATGCAAATATTAAGTATAAAATCGCATCTTTTATTTTATGGGAATAACTGCCACAAATGACATTTCCTTGCATAACATGGTATTTTATTTCCTTGCATTTAAAATTTGAACTACGCGTTCCAGTGCTAAGTTCAATCTCTGATCTTGCCTCACTTCACATGAGAAGCATTGCTAGCTCAAAGTTCAATCATATTTTGCTAAACATGAAAACGTATAACAATTTTGAGCAGTTTAGTTTCTGATTAATTTACGAATTTTTCACACTTTACTTCATGCTAATCAGAACACTAGCTAGACTCTCATCTGCTGTGACATGAGTCCTCATCAACGAGATAAAAATGATAACATTTGTTACAAGGCTTCGACTAGTTATATCTGGACACTCCATGAGCGTAGACGTGTATTTTATAGGAGCTATAGGCAAAATATCTACTTTCAAATACTCTGGAAGACTTGGTAGAAAACATACGACATATCTGCCACTGGATGTTCATAATATCTAAGACGGTAAACTTTACCTGTCAGCTGTAATCATGTGTCATTTGCTTTGTTCAAAGTAATGGTAATATGATGCTCATAAGAATGATTAGAATAAATCCTAATTTAGTACAAAAATGTTGGTACAAAACTGTGCTAAGAATGAGTTTTCTTTGTACAGAGATAACAATGAAGGATCTACCGATTGAATTTGAATGTTTTGACCATGCCATGTTATTGTTAGACTAGCTAAATAAACAAGGCCTTTAGTGGCTTGAGTATACAGCGATTGACATCTCGAAATCTCTAGACTCCAAGCCAGTCTTTTATTATTGTAACCTTACCAAAATACTACGAACGCTTTAACATTCGTTTAGGTTACTCAATAAAAATAGATAAAGGGTGGAAGAAGGAACTGCAAAAATGGGGTGTTACAAAGGACGATAATTAAGAAACTAATCAGAGGAAAAAAGAGAAGTTAAACACACAATAATTTGGAGTAGGATTTTTTGTATGTTACACGTGTTTTTTTAGGAGATGAACTTCTAGTGATACAGAAATGTTTCTATTCCATGAGCATTCAAAATTTTTGTTCGAATCTAAGGACAAATTAGCAGGGAAGTCTAGAGGCAATGCAAATGTTGTTGAAAACAGAAGCGGGCTCACAGCACAGCGTGTTCTCATATAAATGGGGTAATTATTATAGATTCTGAGATTTCCAAGTTAATGGTAAACTTACAGTTTATTATTCAATGCATTTCTGTCCCTGTTCAACAAAAACTAATACAGCTGAAAGAAAAACTGAGAAAAATTAGGAAGCTTAGCAGAAATGATGCAGGACAGAAATAGTATTGGATTAGGATAAAGAACGCAAGGCCAATTATTTACTGTTTAAAGACGCATTTGGCAGTTCTTGTTACCAGTTCATATGACATCTGGGTTCAATAACAAGCATATATAACATTAAATTTCGCTTAGAATTTGATATAGAAAGTAATTCATGTTGCTAAACTCGGCAAAACGTGGAATGCGAGAAAAAAACTCTACCATCTAACTCGTATTCAAAATAAAATATTGGAAGCATGCTATTTATTTTAGGCCACTCAAAATTTTGAAATTCAGAAGTAAAGCTGAAACTTACAATTATAAATGTTGTAGTTGATTCCTCTGTTAAAATGTGAGTCGTACGCTCCTTTGACTGCGGTACTGGCGATACACTGTGCTCTCCCACTGACCCTCCTGTGACTCATAGTTCAGTTCCTCAAATGGCGCCTCTGTAGTCAACAGTTAACTCATTTACATAAAATTTCAATGAGAATGTCGGCTGTTCTTTACGTGTTGCCTGATATTGTTAGTTTGTTGCCTGATCTTGCCAGCGTGTTGCCTGATTTTGTTAGAGTTTTGCCTGATTTTGTCAGCGTGTTACCTGATCTTGCCAGCTTGTTGCCTGATCTTACCAGCGTGTTGCCTGCACATGTGAACGTGTCGTTCATGCTCCTGGGAAATTTGTCTTATTTTGTTCTCCAATGCCGGGTCCCTGACTTGACTGTCTCCATCTAGACCTGAGGTACTTGCTGCATTACGTCATTTAAACTTTATGAAACCATCTTGACAAATATTGGCTAAGAAGCCTATAATGATATCTATCACTCTTCAGTACCAACCCTGAGACTTCTAACTCTGCGACAATAAATATTTTTTATCTCGTCTTACTCGGAGTGAGTGTCTGAGGGGATAAGGAACCGTCGAGTAATCCATCAGGATAAATGACGCAGGGAGGAATTTCGATACATGTATTAAAAAGCACCAAAGTAAGGTCATTTTATCTCACGTCAATGTGAGCCTCCTGTAATATCTCAATCACCAGTGTGCGAGCACTGACGTAATGATGGACTTGGCAATGAGTACGGTGTTGAATCTTGAGTCGAGGAGAACTTAGAGAGGCCGATGAGGAGTTTTGGTGAAGATGTTAACTTTGGGAGCAGTGGAGAGATGTTGACTTCGTAAGTGCTTGTTAGAGAGTGTGGCGCCCACAGTGCAGTAAAGAGAAGTACGATCATATGGGGGGGTTGGCAATGACCACCTCAACAACGGTTTTCAGGCGGGAACGTGATCCATGACGTAATAATTGTGTCTTGGCGCTGATTGGTAAATTTTTGAAGGGGCGGGGCTTCAAATGCCGAGATGATAGAAAACACAAACGCACACGGCTGAAGTAGAACCTACGACATTCACATAACCGCAACTTTACTTCCAATCCTTTAACCACTCGGCCACGAGAGCTATAGTTTCACGTGACATTTAAACCATTTTAACACTAGCACAACGAAGTGGGCCTGGGAGGTTCAATGTCAAAATTAACAAGCCCGTCTAATATAGTATTCATGAACCTCACTTAATAATAACATTTATGGAGCAAGTACATATGACTTCTCTGTTACGTAGTTTGAAAGAAAAATAATTGAAATATGACAGAATTCAACTTGTTGGACTAAAACTCCTCTTTGTGTTACTCGATCTAGAAAATTATACACTTCTCTGTAATGTGAAAATTATAATTTTTGGGTTTTAATTCATAATATTCTCATAGCGAATATCACGACTGATGAATTTATTTTACACCTTCTATTATGCATGAACTGAGTGCACTCAGAGCATCCCAGAGTGCCTTATTCAATATTAACATTGTGAGTATGAAAATGGAATTTCAATGGTAGAAGCGGAGCTACAATCAAATTAAAGAGAAAAATAAGATATTCCTAATAATTTTGTTATGCGCATGTGCATTGTTTGTTTAATTCTATCTCTGCACTTTATTATATCTCGTAATTCTTATCTAAATTATATGTACTTATGTAGTAGCAAATGTACCGACCAGCATTAGACCATTGTTTCAAGCTGTTTCCCAATGTTTTTTATTGCTTTGAAATCAGCATAAATTTGACAAAGTGACCGTTGGCCTGACTTGTGCGCCATGATTGGTTGACTTACGTGTACGTCACTGAGACCCCCCTCACCCCTCACATTATTCCATGATGTCAAAATTGAAATTGCTCCTACTAGTCTTTACTGTACTGTGGTGGCGCCACAGTACAGTAAAGAGAAGTAAGATCACATGGGGGGGGTTGGCAATGACCACCCAAACGACGGTTATCAGGCGGTGACGTCATCCATGACGTAAATTGAGACTATGCGGTGATTGGTAAATTTTTGAACGTGCGGGGCTTCAAATGCCGAGATGATAGAAAACACAAACGCGCACGGCTGGAGTAGAACCTTCGACCTTCTGATAACCGCAACTTTACTTCCAATCCCTTAACCACTCGGGCACGAGAGCTATACTTTAGAGCGACGTTTAAACCATTTTAACACTAGCACAACGAAGTAGGCCTGGGAGGTTCAGTGTCAAAATTAACAAGCCCGTCTAATATTGTATTCATGAACCTCACTTAATAATAACATTAATAGAACAAGTACATATGAGTTTTCTGTTACGTAGTTTGAAAGAACATAATAGAAAAATTACAGAATTCAACTTGTTGGACTGGAACTCCTTTCTGTGTTACTCGATCTAGAAAATTATAACTTCTCTGTAATATGAAAATTATAATTTTTTGGTCTTAATTTATCGTATTCTCATAGCGAATATCAAGACTGATGAAGTTATTTTTGCATCTTCTATTATGTATGAACTGAGTGTGTAGCATCACATCGCTGCTCATGCTCCATTTTCAAGTTATGCGTATTAATTAATCGCGTACAAATTAAATCGTACTTTTTACAATAAATTTCCTGTATTTTTGTAATTAGGTTTTTGTAACTTTAAGTGAGATTCTTGTAAATTTTTAAATATTAAAAATTCGCTGTAATTTGTAAAACCATTCTTAGTACGAAAGAACTGTCGCTATGGTTCTTTTTAAAAAAGTTCACCCCTGAGGAGACTCCCAGAGCCCAAACCGACGTGAAACTGAACGTAGCTTTTAAGAGATAACACCGTAAGTGACAGTGCCTAATGTGAATAGTGTGTTCTTTTTACAGTAAGTATAGAATTAATTGTGTTTAGGACTTAGATATTTCTTAACCTCATTATATTTTTCTAGAAATATTAGGTGCAGGATTTTTCATAGCATTTGTGTTAATTTTTGTATAATGTGCGTTGTGGAGACGACCTGTGGTACATCCCTGAAATAACCAAGTTTTAGGACTTGTATTTTGAGATTTAATAGAACAACTGTGGTCTTAACTAGTACTGAGTATTTCTTATCTAATCTTCAAATCTACCTCACTTTCTGTTTAAAATTTCACCGGTTATGTGAGATTTTCTATTGCTCATCATTAGTCATATGTTTCTTAATTTTGCTGTACAAGCTCTCTCTGCATTACTCCAAATATTTACTGGAAATACTTCCTTTTACTGTTCAATTGACACAGTGAACTTTTATAACCGTTTTCTTTATTGTGCAAATCCTATGCACACTCCCTGAATAGAAGTGGGATCAGCTGAAAATGGTGTAGCTAGACCATAAATTGGATCACTAGATTTAACCATAGACTGAAAATTGTCTTAAAGCACAAACTTGCTTTTACATTGCTTTCTATACTTAGAAGTAGAGATTTTTATAAACATGTATTCAGCTTATAACTATATTGATTTC
>VCRD01007497.1:0-11339 GCA_006783055.1 Trinorchestia longiramus
TAACAGCCAATAAGATGTTACTCCAACCTCGTGAGTAACAGCCAATAAGATGTTACTCCAACCTCGTGAGTAACAGCCAATTGTTAAGCCGAATTCTGACTCTGCGTTTACATTAGCAGGAGCCAATCGCTAGTCATTATTTTGTGCTGGCTCAGCATTTTTGAGTGTCGATTAATCATTGAGTGCCTTATCAACTCTGCCTCTATTAGACTAATTTAATGTTCCCAGTGTTCTTTAGGGTGCTCATTCGGCCTACAATGAGTCCCTAGCGATGTTTGCTCAATGCTGATTCCATCCTTGAATGAGATGTCTTAATATCTGACCTTCATTCGTACTAATTTCTCATTCGTGAGAATCAACCAATAAGACAACACCACGTGAACTCCACCCTACAAATATCAGACCAATTGTTCATTTCTATTTGTTTGTGACTCAGTCTTCAAAAGTCTCAGCCAATAAGTAATTTGTTGGAAATTAGTCCCACGACCAATAGCTGAATCTCTGGCACCCTCTCTTCCCTCGTCAATTCAACCAATAGCTGAACATTATTAAGACTCCGCCCAATAAAAACCTCGTTGATTGCATTGTAAAGGATAAAGTAACTGCACAGAATGCTGTATATAAGGTTACCTCAACACTGACGGTAGTAGTACCTGTTTGGCTGTGACAATTCTGTTACTGACGAGCATAACACGTGGTTCACGCCCCTACCCACGGTGCTCACCACTCCCCCTCCTCCCCACGTGCAGCCCCCCGTAACCCTGGCACTGCTGCAGCAGTGTGAGGAGGTAGAGGCGCTGTTGACGCCCCTCCGTTCCACGTCTCGCTACTCCGCCTCCGAAGTCTCCGACTCCGTCCTGCACTTCAAGATGATCACCAGCAACCTGTCCAGGGTCATCACCAAGCTGGATGAGGTGCGCCGTGAGCCCAGGTAATGTTGGTTACTGCTGGTAACTCAGGGTAATAATTGCGGCAGGTAATCTCAGGTGCTGGTAACTGCAGTTAATCTCAGGTGCTGGTAACTGAGGGTAATGATTACTGCAGGTAATCTCAGGTGCTGGTTACTGCAGGTAATCTCAGGTCCTGGTTACTGCAGGTAATCTCAGGTGCTGGTAACTGCAGGTAATCTCAGGTGCTGGTAACTGGGGCAATGATTACTGCAGGTAATCTCAGGTGCTGGTTACTGCAGGTAATCTCAGGTGCTGGTAACTGCAGGTAATCTCAGGTGCTGGTTACTGCAGGTAATCTCAGGCTGATTTAGTCATTCACGATTTCCTTATTTTTCCCTGTTTTCAGGAAGTTCATTTGCCTGAACAACAACCTCGACCCTGAGAGCCCTGACAACAGCATGATCCTCGCCCTCCTTCAGGACACCTACGAGTCCCTCTACCCCCAGAGGTCTTCGTTCGAGCTGCCCCCGACCTATAGGAACAGGTTCCTCTACTTGAGTGAACTGGAGGAGTGGCGGCGCTGGCGTAACACAGTTCGTGCTGTGGTGTACTCGTGCTTCGTGCTGCTTCTGCTCATCACAGTCACTAGCTTCTGTGGTGCTAGAATTGAGGCTCTCAAGCGTAAGTGTTGCAGGAGGAGAAGCAACGAGCAACAGCAGCAGCAGCAAAGGAACAGACTTCTCGAATTTCCTGTGTAGTGTTTGTCATAGTATTATATAATTCTGATTTTCCATGTGAGTTAAGTTTTGTTTTTGAAGTAATTTAAAATACTGTTCCAAAAAAAAACAAAGGTTGCGAAGAGTACCAGTGTGCAGAATTGGCATTTACTCTGTAAAAAAACATGGTCACTCTATCTACATGATAAGATTCTTCGGTTTTTACCACAATCTCATCCCTTTCTGGTAATCGATATATGCCCCTGCAGCATCAAGATCACCACCCTCTTAGGAGGATAGGATAAGGGGTTTATCCTCATACCGAATGCAGGACTCCTGATCTCCATGTGAGGGGTGTGCTGATGTCTGTTCTCACTTGAACCAATAGTTGACAGGGGACTTGCGCTACTCATTGCCATTGTGGATTTTATGCTTAGGGTTGATTTAATCTTTTTTTCCCTTTTATGGCTTTCCTTTGACATGAGGGACACCGTGAAACAGGCCTCACGCGAGTGTCGTTCTTTTTATCCTTTTCTTCTTCCCGCTTCGCTTTTCATTGTTTCGAACCCGCCTTTTTACCAGCAGTAACAGGCTGTGCCAACCGTGGCATTAAAATTTTGTTCGTTTGTGGTGCCAATAACACTAAATCATCACCTGGTTTACACTATGATGATCTCCATACTCAAACGGAAACGTCATTGTTTACTCTTATATAATTATAATAATAGTAATGAATCTAGAACATGCCTGTTTACCGCAAGTCTCGAATGACCTTAACTAAGACGGTAGAATTTCTTGTATATCGCAATTTTAGTTCAGACTTTAAGCTAAAATTTCTCTGCAGTTGGGTTTTAAGAGGTTGAGGGATACGAGTGTTGAAAAATTGGTACACTAAAATTTTTCAACTTGATCGGGGAGTGGCGTTTTAGGAGACGAAAAATGCCTTAATTGTTCTACTTTTTACGCCTTGCTATTGTTGTAGGATAGCAGCGAAACACCTTTGCGTTTTTACGACTGTGCATTCGACAGAACACTAAGCCTTGTAAAATTCCATGAAAACATGTAGGAAAATCAAGTATCAGATAATTGCTTACTTTAATTTAGGCATGGTAATGTAGTGAAGCGGCGGCTCATGGTTGGTGGTAGCGAAATATGATGCATGTTCTTCAAACACGTGTGTGATGTGCTTACGTTGCAGTCACACGCTGTTCATCATGTGATGTACTGTATGTGGCAGTCACACGCTGTTCATCATGTGATGCACTGTATGTGGCAGTCACACGCTGTTCATCATGTGATGCACTGTATGTGGCAGTCACACGCTGTTCAACATGTGATGCACTGTGTGTTGCAGTGTATGAGTATATGAGGAACATGTCAGTCCACAACCGTGAAATTATCAAGACTGCTGTCCCAATGCTTGCAATCCTTGTCTAGCATCTGTGTTGTTCTATATGGATGATCTATTACTTTTTAAATTTGTGTTTTAATAAGGCAGAATCTTAAAGTATCTGGTGTCCAAAAGAGCTCTTGCAGATCTTTTAAATTATGATAATTCTGAAGAAAATCCTGGGCCTTTTTCGGGCACTTGATATACATATTATTTTTAGCATTCAAGTGTTTGTGCTGAACGCTGTGGTGTTGGCGCTCATTTTTCCATGAAATGAGAATTAAAAAATGTAAATAAGTTGATACTTTTCTGTCAGGATTGGCATTAATGAAAACAAAGTTTGCATCGGCTAAAAAATAATTTTACTATGATTGCATTTCTCACAAGAATAAGTTTTAATCCATTGGATAATTTTATCCTACTGTAAACAATATTTTGTCTAACAAAATTTAGATTAAATCTTAATATAGAGCATTATATTATGTAACTCACTCGACTGAGAAAAATTGTATGACTTTGATGATCGTCAGTAACTCTTGATTACTCTCACAATTTCAAAGCATTTACTGTGTACGTCGAATGTTCTGTATTTCCTTAGTAATATCGCCCAAATGTTGCCTCTTTGCTTGACTTCTTGTGTATTTCAAGTTTGAGATAATGCGTAGTCAGAATTTCGAGTCTCTCCTACCTTTAGAATATTTTTATTGCTTCAAACTCTTGTTGAAGTAACATCAACGTCTACAAAATTATCATCCTTCAACTATACTAAAAGTTTCTTGGGCGTACATATATGCTTGTTCATTCTCATACAGGTAAACCACGTGCAAGGTAGGGGATGCGGAGTGAAATATGTCTACCTAATCTGCAAGGGGGTACCTTATACGAGAAGTTTATTCAGCTGTTATTTTATTTCATTTGCAGCCCGCTTTGAATTACCCTATAATAGTTATCTCTTTCTTTAGAAAATGAAAAAAATCAAATTTGGCAACAAATACATAATCTCCCTACATTGCACTAATTTCACGTACTTTGTATGAGTAATCCCTTGTATTAGTACACCGTATACAAGGGTCACCTCTATGATTGGGTGGCAAATAATTTCTTGTGTACATTCTTATTCAATTAACGCACATCCTCAACACGATGATACTCATAACAAATGGAAAAAAATGCAGTTCTTTGTGTTGAATTCAAGACAAATTGTGCAAAGGTGCTTATAGTTGAGATGTGCTATTTTTATATTACTGTAGTTTCCAATCATGTTTTGTCTCGGACGTGTATCCTCAGTTTAAGTTTAATTTTGCTCTAGTCAAAATACTTGGCATTATGTTTCACTCTATAAGGACCAAGTTCTTTTCTGACAACGAAATATTGCGTAAATTATCACTCATATTCACTGTTTTTTATGTAATTTCACATAACTTTAGAACTAATATGTACTTCTAATGTACTTTAGAAAGAGCAGTAGTCCATGTAGGGTTAACTTGATGTAACTGCAATTACGATATCTGTGTGTAGAGAGACCTGAGTTTCATATTCTATACTTGTCTCACAAAGTGTAACGGTTGCTTTACTTCTATGGTCAGTATTTCAGGTCCCTTACAATTCTTAATCATTAATAGTAATTCGTGTTCGGAAGAGCGTTAGGAAAATTATACTCTAATTTTCGTATTTTTTGGATTATTTTATTATTTTACTTCAGTCGGCAGTGATCGCCTGTTGAAGCGTTTCGTAGGTCAACTTGTTCTTAACTTCGAACTAATATATAAAACTATAGGTGTACGTGCATGACTGATGGATTTACTTTTAGACGGCATGGGACTTCGGTATTGAACCAAGAATGGGCCAAACGGCTCGTTCCTATTGCCTTATTCTATTCTATTCTATAATGCGCAAACCTTTTCCTTTGCTGTAGCTGTTTTTGAACAGGTAAACAATCTGTTTTGAAGAAAACAATCTGACTCAATCTGACGCTGCCTAGCACCTGATAAGCAACAATTCTTGATTTAGACTTGCATTCAATCACTGCACTGCAGATCAGACGCTGTGGACACAACGCGGTGTACTGTCACTTTGATTGGTACTTCATATCTCTGGCAAAGTCCTTGACAACAGCCACTAGAGTTGTCCGAATCCATTAACAGTAAAATGCTACTGTGCAGTGTACCTGCGGTAGTGAAACGAGCAATTTAGTAATAATAATAATGCTATTGTGAAGCCAGAAGTGTTCGGTTCTCATTTTTTGTAGCTGATAAAATTATTGCTTAATTTAAGTGCCTCTTGTTATATGTTCAAAGCTTCTTGAAAGGTCTCTGAAATGATCTTCGCCCAACATGTATTTGTAATATATTTAAGTAAATTATTTATGAAAGTGCCCATGCTGAGAGCGCTTTTGTTGTGATTGCGGGGTTAAACTAGAAATGTAATAATTATGTAAGTGCCCTACGTAACACGTAACCTAAAATTTCGTATATACAGTGATATTTACATAGAGAAAATGTCAAATTATCATTCCTTGTGAGGTAAAACCAAACTTGATCTCGCGTCGCAGTCCCCGCTCCTCCGTGAATAAAAAAGCACAATTCCTGAGCTCTACTTGAAGGGGTTGGTTTGAAGTGTCTGGCCTCGTCAGTGTGTCTTGAGGAATTAGCGATTCTCAGTAGAATACCCAGTTCTCCAGTGCAATTGTTGGACGACACTTTAGATTTCGTTTTGTAGTTTCTTGCCTTTGTTTGAACTCTTCTTTCTCATGGAAGAGACAAACATGTTGCTACCGATCTCCTGCACGAGTGTTTTCACTACTTCTACTGTTGACTTCGTGCTTAAACACTTCATCTAGTTGAAGTGCTCCATGTCACTATAACAATGTTTGAGCAAGTATCATATAGCCTTAAGTACAGGAATATGCCCTAATTTTCCTTCTATATTAAGAGAGAGAGCAGTTATATGAAAGGCGTGTGTAACTTGCAGCAGCGTCACGGTTCTACAGTTTCTAAAGTTTTGGTGTTTGAAGCGTCAGACCAGGGCAAATTTGAGGACAATGGTGTTTGTGTGCAGTCGTATTTTTGTCAAGTAACGTAACTCACTATTAATTGACGTTTTCAGCTTCTGCCCACTATTAAACGCTTGGTTGGCTTGGATTAATCGGTAACCTCAGCCCTGCTTTAATTCTCATGCATCCCGTCCCAAAGATAAAGGAATCCTGACCTCTGCAGATTTGTCACTGTGCCGTAGGTACGATTGCAATGTAGCATTGTTCACATTTACTAGCCTATTTTTGCGCTGTTATGTCACCCAGTGCGATCGCCTACCTCGAGAAAAGCATGAAAATAATGTGTTGTAGTTTAAAGAAAACAAGCTTCCACTCTATCATGGAGATCTGATGCTCTTCCAGTATATATTTAGGCCCCACTCGAAAATTTAATAGCACGTATGAGAATTTGTTGCGCTCAGCATACGTTGGATAACCATCATTTCATGTTTCTGCTAAACCTATGTACTGATGGGATTAGCGTACAATCAGTCTCCTCTAATGCCATTATTACGCTTTGTTGTTAACGTCCACGTGTTGTTTTGTTCTGGAGATGCTTGCATGGTCAATGGTAACTCAAACTATGTAAAAACGTTAATTTATGTACTATAATGGTCCTATTTTGTTCGCTCTGTTTACGGGGAGGAGAAAAGTTAATTTTGTGCGTAACTCAATAAGCTTCTCATGGGTCTTCATAGTGAGCCTCTTGCTCCACTTGCGGGTTGTTTGCTTGTACGGCTTTTACTCGCTGCATTAAGCGACACACTTAATATTATTCGCTATTAGTTTGTCTATTATTTTTACTGTGTGTGAGCCAGTTTAACATGTAGTTACGTGTAGAAATGTTTTCATTTTATAGTTCTAGAAGTATTATTCTCCATTTTGAATTTGATTCTCATTTTATACGCTCGTGGTTAATCCAGCTGATTCAATAGCTGATTCTAATTTTTGAAGTATCTATATTTTCATAACTTGGTTACTTCTTCGCTGAATTTGTTCTGTAAAGTAGCGAGTTGGTTCGAAAAATAAGCTGAAAGAAAAAATAATTCATTTCTTTCTTTGCTTAAAAGTCGTAGAATCTCCGCTCTTTCTTTAAATTACATGACAGGGCTGACGCGTATCTTGGATACAATCTGGACCAGGATTACTGATGGTCTGTCCTCGTCATCGCTTGAAAGCAACATAGCATGTGGGAGCTTGTTTTAGATTCAGTTTGAAATATACAGGGTGTCTCAAAAAAATGTACTCACACTTCAAATGACGAGATCCTTTATTTATGAACATACAGTGAAATAGAATAGCTTCGAATACAGAAGACAAATGTGATTAAAGAATAATGTTCGCAAATGTTCGAATTGATGACCATTATTGTCCAGACAACGCTGATAACGCACACCAAGGGTGCGTTACATTTACATTTTTTTGAGACACCCTGTATTTTTCCTCTATAATTTCTATCACTCTCATAGGAGTGAGTAGTTGATAGTGAAGATATTTTTGCTTTCTGTGATCGTCATGACTTGCGTGGAATTAGCTGGAGTATTTCAGATGTGTGATCAGTCTTTTTGTTGTTCTGTAATTGTCTTGCTTTAATTTTTGGTCCCATTGAGATAATTTCGCCGCTTCTGGTTCTGTTGCAGATAGTTGGAGTAAGCCGGAGGAAGACTCATAAAAATTTGTGATGTAACTGTTAAATTGGACAGTTTACTATTTCACTCGTTAAATAGCCTTGTTTCCGTAAACGTGATGGTTAAACATGGAAAACTGTTCATCACAGTAGCCAAATATGATAAACTTGAGCATTTCGCGCTAGCTAGCAGGCAATGTTTTATTCCATAAGTTACTATTATTATAAAAAAGCTGTTTTTGTCGATGATTTATGCCTCTACAGAGGCAAGGCTATTCTTGTCTAGTCATGCGGTGATTTGTGTTCATATGACAGTTTTCCTAACTGTATTTGTGGTGGCACTAGGGAAACGCGTCGGTTAGATCAAGAGACTAATATTACTTTCATTTCTATGAATATTAGTTTTTTCTGTACTGTTGTTTACAGTAGCATATACTGTAAATCACTTCATCTTCATGGTAGTTTGAGGTAAAATTTCCATTATTTTAAGTTTAAATTTTGTTTGTTCACTCTTTCCCGGTGAATTATTTGCGCATCTTTGGATGCAAAACATCAGAATGAATGAAAGTACGTTTTACATTATAAACTGCGCTAACCGCGTTATGTATGGACCAATAAGGTTGCAATTGGTAATTTCCGCTTCAGTGTGTTTATACTTTTGAGATATTGAATGAGATTTATTTACCATTCTTAGAATGTATGATGTTCTGTTATAATAGTGAAGATATTCATGAAGTTCATTTTAAAAACAAATCTAAACTGTTACACCATGTCTTCAAGCTTATCAGTAACAAACTCATGTTTCATTAAGTCTCACAATCACTGGAGGTTTTCTATCTTGGCATGCTCTTTGCTTTAAACTTGGTTGTCGGCTGCGTGCTGCATAGTCGAGACTCACGGGTGTTTGTTTAAAAAGCGTTTCCGTGGAGTGACTGCTGATGTGTTCACCACTTTATTGCAGGGACTTCAAGTGCCAGGTGAGCGATGCTTGAAGTCACCTCAAGCTGGTTTTGGTTCTGTGTCCGTCCTCTTCAGTACACTAGAACTCAGGTATTTTCTCTGCGGCATGTTTATTGTAGAATATCAGGTCAGCAGCCTTAGATGGAGTTAAAAAGCTTGAGTCCTTTCAAAACCCAGATTTCTATTTTTACCCACATTTTACAGCTGTTGCATCAGAGAGTGGCGTAGCATTCGTAAAATTCTTGATTATTAATGCATCTTCAAGTTGCCTTCATGTGAACAGATTATAATAAAACTTTCATATGTCGGTGATAATTTGGATGCGATTTCCAAATGTTTTGCGTACGTTAAAAATTAACCTGTCGTATCACCTATAAATGTATTTTCTAACATTCAAGTGATAAAATAAATGAGAAATATACTACACGGAAAATATTCATTTGGCAATGATTATAAATAATATAATTTATTAACAAATGTCTCATCGTCCTACCCTTCACCAAATTTATTCAATAATATAATTTAACTTTCAGATCATCTTCCTGATGTGAATACATTTTCTTTGAATTGCATGAACGGGGGTAATAATCTTGACTTGAACGACTTCATCATGAGTGGCATGACTGAAACAGAGCAAACAGACCTAAATTTTAACACAAACATTAGAAGCAGAAGACAATTGAGTTTTGCTACCGGTTTGCCTTCACTAGAAACCATAGGAGTGACGCTCATCTCAAGAGCATATACGTAAGATGAAGCCCCCAATGTACTTGCTATATATCCCTGCAAGCTAACTCACAGGTCTCACTTAAATTTCTTTACAACTTCGAACATCAGTTTAATGAAATCGCGTACAAAAGTGACAAATAAATACAAATTTTGCTAGTACCCCACGTAATTTTCATCGGCGTACGTCCGAAGTCGATTAATGCCAGATGAGAAAACTCTTAATATTAGAGACGTCTGATCGCTGATTTACGCTGCAACACGAGCTTTGATCAGTGCACAATCACTGACTTACGCTGCAACACAGCGCTGATCAGTGCACAAGCGCTGCAACACAGCGCTGATCAGTACACAAGCGCTGCAACACAGCGCTGATCAGTACACAAGCGCTGCAACACAGCGCTGATCAGTACACAATCACTGACTTACGTTGCAACACAGAGCTGATCAGTACACAATCACTGACTTACGCTACAAGATGATCAGTGCACCATGAGATTATCAGTTGCCTTGGCGCACCACTCAGGCTGCTTGGCCGTGATGCGCTCTATGATGGAGTTCAGTTGGTAACACACGGACTCGATTTGCTTGTCCCACTGCGGCAGCACTTGGCGGCCTTCGAAGTGCAGAATACAGTCAATCTGTCAACATTGTATAAATACTTAGTGCCTTGAACACGAGCGTTAACTAAAGTAACATTTTGAAAGTGCAATATCAAAATTGTAAACTGAATGCATTTCAATTTGTTCCATGAAAAATTTAACTCACAACAACTGAGAGCAAAAGCAGCAGTAACAGTTCCGTACTTGGAAGAGCATGCTAAAAAGTGAAACATGTGTAAAAATAAATTTCTATTACCTGATCTATATATCCGGTCATGCGGCCCTCCGTGATCATTTTACTGGCAATAGTCTCAGCTTTCGCAGGAGGGATCTGGAGCAAGGCACCCAGTTCATCAAATTTGATGTTTGTGTACAGCTTGCTGGCCGCTATCATGTTGTGCTCAGTCACAGCGCGCTCCAACAGCGTCCAGCCTGCAACAAAGTCAGGATTAAGATGGCGGATGTAATAGACAGTATCTCTCTCTCTCTTAACGCAACGGACATTTCTGGCACAAACGGACACTTTCGAGCAACAAACACCTGTAATGCAATGCACATTCCCAGAAAGTGACACGACTCACCGTCAGCGGTGGTGGCGAGGTGGTGGGGGAGCAACATGGCCTGGAACTCTGTGAGGTCAGGAGCACGGATGATGCGGTCAAGGTGCATCTTCTGTAGGATGTTGTAGCAGGGCAACTGCTGGCAGCGCTCGTCCTTATACAGCGTTCCTAGCATGCGTGACCTCTGCTGACCTGTTATCAAAGGAGGTATTAATACCAGGCATTGGACACCACGCTGGTATTAATGCCACGATCTAAACACTATGCTGGTATTAATACCACGATCTAAACACCATGCTGGTATTAATACCACGATCTAAACACCACGCTGGTATTAACGCCACGCTTTAAACACGATGCTGGTATTAATGCCAGGCTCTGAACTCCATGTAGGTATTAACACCACACTCCAAACAGCATAAGCATTTACGAATATTCATACCAGTTTTGCAGTACATGAGTTTTGTCTGCCAATGCTTTGTTGTCTTGGAAAAGGCCTACACCATCGGGGAACAATACCTTAATAAATAGAATAAAATAGAATGAGGCTATAGGAACGAACCTTCTGGCCCATTCTTGTGTCGGATAATTACTTCGATAATTATTCGGTTGTTTTACCCAAGTCCCGTGCCGTATTTCTAGCTGCGTCAACCATGTCGGCAGCGGGATTCGAACCCGGGTCTTTCCGCTCGCAAGCAGATTCGCTCACCAGTCGACCAAGCTGGTGATGTTAGGTTTAACCAACACACAAGTTAGGTTTAACCCAAAGGCACAAGTTAGGTTTAACCCACAGGCACAAGTTAGGTTTAACCCACAGGCACAAGTTAGGTTTAACCC
>VCRD01007504.1:4554-21146 GCA_006783055.1 Trinorchestia longiramus
GTCTACAGCAGACAGGTTGTCTACAGCAGACAGGTTGTCTACAGCAGACAGGTTGTCTACAGCAGACAGATTGTCTACAGTAGACAGGACGTCTACAGTAGACAGGACGCCTACAGTAGACAGGACGTCTACAGTAGACAGGACGTCTACAGTAGACAGGACGTCTACAGTAGACAGGACGTCTACAGTAGACAGGACGTCTACAGTAGACAGGACGTCTACAGTAGACAGGACGTCTACAGTAGACAGGACGTCTACAGTAGACAGGGCGTCTACAGTAGACAGGACGTCTACAGTAGACAGGACGTCTACAGTAGACAGGACGTCTACAGTAGACAGGACGTCTACAGTAGACAGGACGTCTACAGTAGACAGGACGTCTACAGTAGACAGGACGTCTACAGTAGACAGGATGTCTACAGTAGACAGGGCGTCTACAGTAGACAGGACGTCTACAGTAGACAGGTCGTCTACAGTAGACAGGACGTCTACAGTAGACAGGACGTCTACAGTAGACAGGACGTCTACAGTAGACAGGTTGTCTACAGTAGACAGGACGTCTACAGTAGACAGGTCGTCTACAGTAGACAGGTTGTCTACAGTAGACAGGACGTCTACAGTAGACAGGTTGTCTACAGTAGACATGTCGGCTACAGTAGACAGGACGTCTACAGTAGACAGGTCGTCTACAGTAGACAGGACGTCTACAGTAGACAGGACGTCTACAGTAGACAGGTTGTCTACAGTAGACAGGACGTCTACAGTAGACAGGTCGTCTACAGTAGACAGGTTGTCTACAGAAGACAGGACGTCTACAGTAGACAGGTTGTCTACAGTAGACAGGTCGTCTACAGTAGACAGGACGTCTACAGTAGACAGGACGTCTACAGTAGACAGGACGTCTACAGTAGACAGGACGTCTACAGTAGACAGGACGTCTACAGTAGACAGGTCGTCTACAGTAGACAGGACGTCTACAGTAGACAGGTCGTCTACAGTAGACAGGACGTCTACAGTAGACAGGACGTCTACAGTAGACAGGTTGTCTACAGTAGACAGGTTGTCTACAGTAGACAGGTCGTCTACAGTAGACAGGACGTCTACAGTAGACAGGACGTCTACAGCAGACAGGTTGTCTACAGGTCCTCACCTTTGAAAGCAAGGAAGCTCTGTGACGCTCGACCAGCGGTCACCATATATCTGAACATCAATTGACTAACTCTGTTAATTCTAACTAACTTTCCTGAACCATATCCTGATATTGCATGGCTGCAACCTCCCCCCCTTCAGGGGTCACTGCCCCCAATGCCAGGCGTGTGTTGCTACAGTTGCTAGTCTCCTAGCTAGTCAAACTAGTCACATGTGTTATACTTAGCCCTATTTACTGTCACTGGTCAGAAACAGTTGCCGCAGAGCCGGGAAAACAATTCCGAATTAATGTTCTGTATTAATGACAGGTTGCCTTCATTTTCAGCAGCGGTAGTTCCCACACGTTACACAATTGTTTGCTACAATTGGTATCCTGTATACGCTCGACAGGAGCATTTGTATAACTCGTATCCTGTGTACACCGGTATTTGTTTAGTATTTAGACAATGATATTTGTATCACTGGTATCCTGTGTACGTTGGACCAGGGTATTCATACAAACTAGCAGGACCCGCGAAAAATTCACGGTTAGTTCAGTGTTACAGAAAAACAGACACTAAGCAGTTAACATTTTCGTGCGCATTTGCTCTAGTTTGTATGGCTTCATTGGTGTCTATAATAAGATGTAGAGCTGGCCGTATCTTCTCTCTTCAGGGTCATCTGCATGGAGGTTGCTTGCGTAGTGGTAAGTTAAACCTTGTAAACGGAAACAATACGATCCACATCCTGGAGGAGGTCTAATATTCGCACCGAAAGATGCGAAAGCAAATGCAGAATTATAGTTTCTTATATTCTGTCTGAAATTAGAACCCTCTGCACCGTCGGCATCAAAGAGTATGTAATCTCAAATTTTCGGGGTATTCTTGTACGGGAAGAAGTGAAACTTTTCCATTATGACAACAATTTAGTTGTTCCCTTTGGAATCTTAAAGCTCCGCAAAATTTACATCGGACATCCATGGCACCAGTGTAATGTATCTGATGTTCCATACTATTATTATTTCTTCTTTCATGGTCTTTGTTTCTCCTGTTTCCTAGAAATTGCTGTCTTTCCACATCTCGTCTTTCTTGGTATCTGTTTCTCCTGTTTTCTAGAAATTGCTGTCTCTCCACATCATTCATATCATTTCGACTTTCTTGATCTCTATTTCTCATGATTTGAAGATGCAATTCTCGCTCCTCCTTACTCATATTCATCCTTCGTTGTTGCATTCGTAGTCTGCTTCTATCACGAGTTGCTTGCCTTTCGTCTTCTCGCAAGCGCTGTCGGCTCCTTCTCTGTCGTTCTCTTGCTGCTTCTCTTTGTTCTCTTATTCTCTGCTCCTCGTTTTAGATCAGGGGTGGGCAAACTTTTCAGTGCAAGGGCCACGCTCAAAAATTCGCAATTTCATGGGGCCGCATAGTACAGGTTCGCACATAAGTAAGGTATTGTCGGTATCACTGATACGCTAACAGCACTTTTTAAAATTTAAAAAAATCAAAATTTAAAAAAATTCAAAAATTCAAAAAATTTCAAAAATTCAAATAACTGACAAAATATCAAAAATTTTAAAAATTCCGAAATGCAAAAAATTCAAAAGATTCAAAAACTAAAAAAAGNGCTTCTCTTTGTTCTCTTATTCTCTGCTCCTCGTTTTAGATCAGGGGTGGGCAAACTTTTCAGTGCAAGGGCCACGCTCAAAAATTCGCAATTTCATGGGGCCGCATAGTACAGGTTCGCACATAAGTAAGGTATTGTCGGTATCACTGATACGCTAGCAGCACTTTTTAAAATTTAAAAAAATCAAAATTTAAAAAAATTCAAAAAATTCAAATAACTGACAAAATATCAAAAATTTTAAAAATTCCGAAATGCAAAAAATTCAAAAGATTCAAAAACTAAAAAAAGGAAAAATCTTAAGCAATTTAAAAAATTAAAACAAAATCAAAAAATAAAAACGACTAAAATATTCGAAAAACTCAAAAAAATTCGAAAAATTCAAAAAATTCAACCATTTGAAAATTTACAAAAAAAATACATTAAAAAGTAATTTAAAAAATATGAAAAATTTAAACCATATAAAAAATTAAAAAATGGAAACAAATTCTAAAACCAAAACATTCATAAAATTCCCAACCCAAAGTAACGTAATATAACGTGACCCGACCCCAACCGTATAATAGATACCGCAATGACGGGTGTGACGAACGGGTACGATAGTCGTAAGCGTATTAATATATAGATAATATGTCATAAACGCAATTTTTTTAAAGAGTCTGCAGTTTTCACAGAAACGATTCATCCATAAAATGTCGATGCTTAAGTTACTACGAATACCCTATTCGAGAATGAGACCTATTTCTCATACGGACTATACAACTGCATGAAAATGTTTTCTTTTCTATTTGTTTCATGTTCCATTCCTTAATAAAATAATGAAGTTCATCCAAGTGAAATTTTTGTTAGCGTAAATTACGTGGTGCTTTCAACCAAAGTACTGTCTCTTTTCCACAAAATATTTGTCATTGCCAGCACCATTGCGTCGTATTTTTGCACATAAATTTGACATATATGAAGCAAAAGGGCGTTTCATGGCTGAACTTTAGCCATTTTTCTGGGGCCCTAAAATGATTTTTTTTTGCTGTTGTAAGCTCACTGCGTGTTCAGTATCCTGGATACTGAGGCAAAACTTCAATTCTCGAAATTTCCTTCAAGTTCAGGACAAATATTCTGTAATTTGGGACTTTTGAAATGATTTGAGAAAAAAGAGTAAAAATCAAAATGGTGTGTTGCAAGTCGTCAATAACAAGTTTCTTTGACTGAAACAAAGGTTTTATGGAGTAAGAAAAAATTAACTATTTAATCTCACACTCAATCAAGACAAACGCGTTTTATTGAGTGTGAAGTTAGTTTAAAAGAGCATTTTAGAAATATGTTCACAGCATTCGAGTTAATGCAACTTTAGATCGCAATACTGTATTTATTTATCACAAAACTGTATTGATTAATCACAATACTGTGTTTATTAATCACAATACTGTATTTATTAATCGCAATATCCTGTCTATTAATCCTAATAATTTATCCATTAAATATTTTCATCTGGCGGAATTGTCTTCCAGTTATTTGATAAGTTAATAAGCATAAATGCAAAACTTTAAAGCTTGCATCGTTGTCATGTTGTAAAATTTCAAATAAGTGAACAAGTCAAAGCAAACAATACAAAAAAATGAAGAAAAATAAATCTATGATACATAAAGACAATGCGATGCAAACACACAAATCATACACAAGTACCGTAGTAAACACAGCATACAAATGTAACATATGATAAAATGGGAGCAACAATTGTAAGGAAGAAAAAGAATCACAAGGAACGTTAAAGCAGAATCTGCTTGGTGCTGGAGGCCGTAAAGCTCCTTGTTGCAACAAACATGTTCCTCAAAATTCGATCAGTCGGACACATTAAAATAAGCCACGTAATGTGGGGGCAGCAAGAAGCTTCTGTTCTACAGGGCACAAGGTGAGGTAAAATGATCCCATACATAACGTGTAGCTTCAATAAAAGAACAATTAAAAAAAGGAATTTTATTAGCAAAACTTGAGTGAAATGTCAATCTGTTTATTTGGTTTTAAGATTGATTTAGTTACGCGAGTGCTGTTGCTTTGAACACAATGTCGATAGCTTTCACGAAAGTTGTCCTTAACATAGAATTCACTAGTAGACCCACACGTGAAAATTCACATGTTTCGTACTGAATTTTTCGTTTGATTTCCTAGTGGACGCGGGCTTTGCGAAGGAGTTTCCACATTGAAGGATGTGCCTTTGGTATCCACAATACAATGCTTACAATACATGTATACCCTTCCGAATTTCCTCCTATCTAAATCCTTAAGAGCGTCACAGAGACACGGACCAAGCAAGAAAGCAACAAACTGTG
This sequence comes from Trinorchestia longiramus, assembly GCA_006783055.1. Lineage (NCBI taxonomy): Eukaryota > Metazoa > Arthropoda > Malacostraca > Amphipoda > Talitridae > Trinorchestia > Trinorchestia longiramus. The sequence goes on from VCRD01007504.1 coordinate 9,624, forward strand.
TATTATTATCTAGTACTAAGAATCACCGTCGTGTGTTTATACATTTATTTATTGGTTTCGTGTCACGCTCAAAATTAGAGAGATCCAGAGCCTTTATATATACTCGTGTCCGTATCGTGGATGGGGAGTTCGGCGAGGTATTGCATATTACAATATACATACACAAGCTCGCAGTTGCTTTCAGTAATGCTAAATTTCTGTATTTAGGATACGACACGAATGGCTATAACTACTTCTATTGCGGCTCAAAAATACTGTAATTCTAAGTGTTTATTACTGTCACAAGAAAAATAAGTGACCTTTGAAATAAGCTTAAGCATGGAAACTCCACTCGAACGGAAAAAAAGACTGAATCGAGAGCGAAAAAGAAGAGTGAGAGAAAGATTATCTGAAGAACAAGAACAAGAAGCTGTTGTAAGGCAACAGAGGCGGGATCAGTATGCAAGTGCAGTATGCATTGCGTTCTTATATGTAATTTTATTTAATATCTTTCCAACAGTATTTGCCATCATTTATGATGGCACGGGTATACTAGTATAGTAGAAATTCATTAATCATCTCATTAATCAAATAATCAATTAACTTGGATACAGGAGATTCTTTTGGCGCCCCCTGTGGTTTCCAGGATACCGGACTTAAGTCGCATTAAGAGCGCATTATCTCCGAGACAGAGACGGCCAAGGCGCGTTTTTTCTGGCCTACTCCTATCGTAAAAATAATTACAATTCTCTGGGTTTGATAATGCGGCCTATAAATAGCGGACCTTGGAGAGCGCTAATTTCTTTATTGCGTGTGCACCAAAAGTTCTGAGTACAATTCTCTCAGAAGACAGGAAAAACTTAACGTTTAGCCTCTATTTACGCGAACGCAATTTAGTTGAGCGTTTAAAAAAAACATCGGGTCATAAATGCAGAATATATGGTGCAGTCTTCCTCACAACGATGCTTTTTAGTTTGTTTTAATTCTGGTTCTAATTTGCAATATTTTGAAGAATACGTAATACAGGGTGGCCCATAAGTAAGGTACCTTTCTAAAACTGTTATAGCTATAAAATTACAAATGGTAAAGAGATTTGGTTAATTCAGAATGAATGAGGATATTTCAAAGTTTTCTACGAGCGAATCAAGTCTACCGACGATCACAACATATTGCCCAAAAAATTCATAAAATCCACCTCCAAAATGAATCGCTAGGCAATGGAAAAACGAGCAAAATATTGGAACTTTACTTCCGATGTAATTGTTCGGTTACTGCAGTTCAGAGGAATTACAGGAATATTGATGGTATTGAAAAAAGTCCTTCGAAGAAAACCATAAAAACTGGTATTGAAATTTAAAGAAACTGGGACAACAGTAGACAGACAACGTTGTGGCAGGCCACGGACCATACGAACTGGTGCTTCAATTCAGCTTGTTGCAACGAGTGTTGCTGATCGGCCCAAAACGTCAACTAGGAGACCTTCAATTCAACTGAGAATGTCACGTACCTCACTGCAACGTATTTTGGTAAAAGATCTAAAGTATCAGCCGTATACAATTCAATTAACTCAAGAACTCCATCCTACGGACTACCAAAAGCGATTAAGTTTTGCGAATAGATTTCTGCAAGTTGCAGAAAATGAAAACTTTGTAAAGAATTTATTAATACTGATGAGGCACATTTTCACCTTTTTTATGCAGTTCCGCGAAGGACTTCTTTCAATACCATCAATATTTCTGTAATTCCTCTGAACTGCAGTAACCGAACAATTACATTGGAAGTAAAGTTCCACTATTTTTGCTCGTTGTTCCATTGCGTAGCGATTCATTTTGAGGAGTGGATTTTATGAATTTTTTGGGCAATATGTCGTGATTGTCGGTAGACTTGATACGCTCGTAGAAAACTTTGAAATCTCCTCATTCATTCTGAATGAATTAAATCTCTTTACCATTTGTAGTATTACAGATATAACTAGTGTACCCTTGCCATCAAAAATGATGGTAAATACTGCCATCATTTCAGCAGCTATTCTTTCTTGCGCTGCTATTCTGTGATTCCTTCTACGAACCTAACGCTGGTCATCATCCACCTGTTCACGCTGGTCATCATCCTCCTGTTCACGCTGGTCATCATCCTCCTGTTCACGCTGGACATTATTTTCCTGTTCACGCTGGTCATCATCCTCCTGTTCACGCTGGTCATCATCCTCCTGTTCACGCTGGTCATCATACTCCTGTTCACGCCTCTGCGCCTGCCTTGGTCTTGCTGCTGAGTGTATGGCCTCTAGTCGTTCTTGTGAACTACTTGCATACTGATCCCACCTCTGTTGCCTTACAACAGCTTGTTGTTCTTGAGATAATCTTTCTCTCGCTCTTATTTTTCGCTCTCGATTCAGTCTTTTTTTCGTTCGAGTGGAGTTTACATGCTTAAGCTTATTTCAAAGGTAACTTATTTTTCTTGTGACAGTAATAAACACTTAAAATACAGTATTTACGAGCTGCAGTAGAAGTAGTCATAATCATTCGTGTCATATCCTAGATACAGAAATTCAGCATTACTGAAAGCAACTGCGAGCTTGTGTATGTATATTGTAATATGCAATACCCCGCTGAACTCGGTATCCACGATACGGACTCGAGTATATAAGGCTCTCGATCTCTGTAATTTTTTGAAAGTGACTTATTATAGTGCACTTATACAGCGAAAATGAGTGAATTAATTTACCAGTAAACTGAAACCAAGACCGCCAGTGCTAATTTCTTCCTATCTATTCTTAAGAGTGTGACACGAAACATATAAATAAATGAATATATAAACACACAACGGTCATTCTCGGTAGCGGATAGTTTAAAAAGGTACCTTACTTGTGAGTCAACCTGTAGATACAGCAAGTTGTTGTGTGGAGAGCATGGAGAAAATTCCACTATATAATAATACAGAGTTTGTTGCTTGCTTGCTTGGTCCATGTCTCTGTGACGCTCTTAAGGATTTAGATAGGAGAAAATTCGGTTGGGTATACATTCGGTTGGGTAAGCATTGTATTGTGGATATCAAAGGCACATCCTTCAATGTGGAAACTCCTTCGCAAAGCTCGCGTCCACTGGCAAATCAAACGAAAAAATTCAATAAAAAACACGTGAATTTTCACGTATGGAACTACTAGTCTACAATATTACAGTCTAGAAGTAGACCTTTTTTAAAAAACGATGATTAAGGCCTAATTTAATGTAGACAGCAGTGCTGTAATAAGGACGCAGAGAGACTAAGTTTTTTAGACATTTTATGGGACTGATTCAAGAAATGTAATTGAATTCGTACAAGAAATGTTATTTATTTTTCGGCTTTGCATCCCTTGGTGGTTCTGGTACAGCGTTCCAGGATTTTTTAAACCTTCAAATAGGAAATTGTTGACAGATTTCTAAAATATCTAATTGAATTTGTAAAATTTACCTCAAATATTCGTAAATTAAGCAAAAAACGTGCAATAAATTGTTACTTTTATTCATGAAATACATCAAAAATACTTATAATTCAATTTGAAAATGAATTGCAAAATATTTGTAATAAAGTTTAAACAGTGTAGTACTGATTTTTCGTTGCTAATTTGCGTTTAAATTCCAGGATTAGAATGTGCTTTACAAAGAGCTTTGTGGTGCAAGATTTTAGCGCTGGTGAGCTGCTGACGCGCACAAAAAAAGAAGAATGAAGAGGACATGCGAAAGACGCCTGCAGCAGTAGGTCGCTTGCGCGGTACACAGGCCCTTTTTAGAATAAAAGAAAAGGAGAAATAGGAAAGCCCAACTTGGAATAGTGGAGGAATCTAATGTAGTATGCAATCCTGTTGAAATAGAATGCAGTCCTGGCGAAATAGAATGCAGTCCTGGTGAAATAGCATGCAATCTTGTTAAAATATAATGCAATCCTGGTGAAATAGAATCCAATCCTGGGGAAATAGAATGCAGTCCTGGTGAAATAAATGCAGTCCTGTTGATATAGAATGCAATCCTGTTGAAATAGAATGCAGTCCTGGTGAAATAGAATGCAATCCTGGTGAAATAGAATGCAATCCTGTTAAAATAGAATGCAATCCTTTTAAAATAGAATGCAGTCCTGTTAAAATAGAATACAATCCTTTTGAAATAGAATGCAGTCCTGTTAAAATAGAATGCAATCATTTTGAAATAGAATGCAATCCTGTTGAAATAGAATGCAATCCTGTTCAAATAGGATCTAATCCTAAATGGAAATATTCAGCAGCAAGACTGGAGTCATCTGAATTACAGCATGCAGTACGTGTGTCATAAGATGTACATCGCAGCTCTCTGCAAACTTTGACATACCATCACCACCTCAAACAGTCAAAGTTCTAATCAAAGTTCTAATCAAAGTTTGCAGGAAACGTGCTTAAAGTTGACCTAAGTTTGAGTTTATCCGGCACTGTAATAACCTGAATTGCTGCAGGGTAATATTGCCTTAAGGTAACATTGCCTCACGGCTCAAAGGAAAACTTGAACAGAGAGACCATTGCTATTCTGTCGAGCAAGGCAGTTGTGATTGCCACACAGGCAATCCTTCTCACACACCCGTGATTGCACACAATACAAGAATTGCACACAATACAAGGATTGCACACAATACAAGGATTACACACAATACAAGGATTGCACACAATACAAGGATTGCACACAATACAAGGATTGCACACAATACAAGGATTGCACACAATACAAGGATTGCACACAATACAAGGATTGCACACAATACAAGGACTGCACACAATACAAGGATTGTACACAATACAAGGATTGCACAGAAGGCAAGGATTGCACACAATACAAACTGTGCTTGTGCTTGTATGTATTTTCAGTGTGAATAAAAAAAACTCGTTTGGTCTTCTATTAAGGCAGTTTGCAACGCAACATTTTTCAATTTACCTGAGCGTACTTTTTACCAACAAAAGTTTTGTATTCGCTAGCAAGAAATCAAAGAGAGTTGTGCAAAAAATGGTGAGTTTTTCGTGATCTACACGCGAATATTTGCATATGGACGGAGTTTCATGAAGTTTCGTGCAGTTTCTAATTTTAGTAAAAAAATATCATAAGGGTATACCACTACGTCTGTACCCTGAAGAGGGTGGGTTAGAGTGAACCCCTCATCACATAGGAAAACAAGGGGACCAGTCCACACAAGATAACCAGTCCAAACAAGTTAACCAGTCCACACAAGATAACCAGTCCACACAAGATAACCAGTCCAAACAAGATAACCAGTCCAAACAAGATAACCAGTCCAAACAAGATAACCAGTCCAAACAAGATAACCAGTCCACACAAGATAACAAGGGAACCAGTCCAAACAAGTTAACCAGTCCACACAAGATAACAATTGCCGGACATTATTACAGTCCCCTCGGATATCTAAAGACGATGTCCACCCCGAGGGAAATTACGGCATCCAATTCTGGCAGAATTTTTTGGAGACTCGAATGTATTGTTATAAATATATATATATATATATATATATATATATATATATATATATATATATATATATATATATATATATATATATATATATATATATATATATATATATATATATATATATATATATATATATAAATATATATATATATATGTATGTATATGTAGGTATATATATATATATATATATATGTTCTGTGAAGTGGTACGTGTTTCAAGAGAAAAAATAATTCTAAGAATAAATCTTCATGTAGAAAAAGTTCATGTAGTAGAGTTATGATATTTATTAGTTGAATTTTTGATAAAGAAAGTTGTTTTAAATTTTTGTTAGTGCTTATTAAAAGAATAAGCGTAATATATGAGGTTGTTACAAAAATAATGGCCGCTCGAAGGTCTGGAAGGCTTCTGAAATCGGCCATTATTTTTGTAACAACCTAATAGTTTTTGAATTTGAATTGAAGAAACAATAATAACTAAAGATTAGTAATAGTATTCAATAAAGGGATTTAAGAAAAAAGTATCGAAACTCTTTTTCAAGAAACAGTTTTTCAAAAATAATCTGACATGCAAAATCTTTTCCAATGAAAAACCTACCGAAAGAATTATCTTTTGTTTAAATTGTGCAGAATATAATTTTAGAAAAAAGGTTTTTAGTTTCATTTTCTTACTACACATAAGTGTAGAAAGCCTTGGCGACGCAGAATAGATGTTTATTATGTTGTACTGCTGTTATTATGTTGTACTGCTGTTATTATGTTGTAATGCTGTTATTATGTTGTAATGCTGTTATTATGTTGTAATGCTGTTATTATGATGTAATGCTGTTATTATGTTGTAATGCTGTTATTATGTTGTAATGCTGTTATTATGTTGTAATGCTGTTATTATGTTGTAATGCTNTGATATTCGGACTCAGAACACCAAAATTAGTATAAATCAACTGAGAAACCCCTGACGATTTTTTGGTTGTTACCCTGTGTAATCATAATATTAATAATATTAACAATATTTAGTGTCACACTAGATGCACGAGGGGCCTCAGTGGATGCATGCATTTAGTACGTGCATCTAGTGCTAGTGATACGTGACACACCACGTGCACGTGACAAGAACAGAACACGTCAAGTGTCTGTGGAAAGTACGTTCTTGTATTTCTTTTCTGTTAATTTTTTTCATTTCGTTTTCTTGCATTAGTTTGTTTATTTTTTCCTTTTGCCAGCATTTCATAAACTTTATTTTGCAAGCGAAGTGCTTCTTTTTGAAGTTTCCTGCGAATTCTTGTTTTTTTTCTCATTTTTCAGGCTGTCGGTCGCTTTTTTTTACGCTCGTCTTTCTCGCTTGAGTTCAGTTTTCTCGGTTCTTTTTTGAACGCAAAAAAAGTTCATTGTGTTTCTTTGAATTTATTTCTGGAAGACACACAGAGTTGAGCGTTAATTACATTAATTACGTCGCGTAGAAATCTACGACACAAAATTTATCACTTCGCATGATTTATTACTCCAACAAATTTTATTACATGATAATTTATCGAAAAAATCTTATTTTTTGTGCAATAATTTCCATGCGTGGCGACTATTTTTCCACAAGATAACTTCTTCAAAAAATTTATTTATTTATTCACAAATCTAGTTTGTGTGTATACCTTATTATTCACGAATCAATTATATCACAAAATGTATGAAATTATTAGTATTTTTTTGTTATTACTTCCTTCTGTTCTATTTTTAAGTTTGTTATCCCTTTCATTTTGTTCTGATTTACTATTTGTTATCCTTTTGTTCTATTTTCACTTTAATTTTGTTATATTATCTTTTTTGTTGTTACTTCCCTCTTATTACTTCCCTCTTGTTATCACTTCCATCTAGTTACTTCCCTCTTATTACTTCCCTCTTGGTATTACTTCCCTCTTATTAATTCCCTCTTATTACTTCCCTCTTATTACTTCCCTCTTATTACTTCCCTCTTATTACCTCCCTCTTATTACTTCCCTCTTGGTATTACTTCCCTCTTATTACTTCCCTCTTATTACCTCCCTCTTATTACTTCCCTCTTGGTATTACTTCCCTCCTATTACTTCCCTCCTATTACTTCTCTCTTATTACTTCCCTCTTATTACTTCCCTCTTGGTATCACTTCCCTCCTATTACTTCCCTCTTATTACTTCCCTTCACCTGATCGCCTATCCCTAAGGCAGCTTTTTTGCCTGATTCTCCCTTACGTTTTTTTCACAACTTTTCAACTTTTTCCTGTCATACTTTCCCCAATTCGTTGTTACTTTCTTCCTCTTTTCCGTTTTTCCCCTAACTTTCCCTTCAAAATATCAAAAACGGAAAGAATTAAGAAGGAAATGAGAGGAAAGAGAAGTTCAATGCGTAAGAGTTTTCAGTATATTTACTTTTACTTTTTTTCACAAATATTTTTTAATTGTGAGTTTTTTACTTGCCTCATGCAGGTCTCTGCACCACAAGTTTTTATTAAATTTTTGCATATTTTTAACTTGCAAAATGTTCAGAATATTTTGTTCATTTTTATTGTCCGGAGTTTTTTTTAAATATCCAGGCTACGACAAAATGATTGGCATTTTGGTTTACTAAATGCAAAATAGATTAACGAAATTATAAAAAAACGGTAAAACAAAAAATGATTTTGTATGTACTGTTTTAGGAAATAAAAACATTTAATTTTAACTCTATTTCTCTTTTTTTTAAAGGAACAGATGTCAGAAATGTGAACATTTTGTTTCTTTTAAGTTTTTGCTTCAGTTAATAATTTAGTTTTTTATTTCTTTGCTTAATTCATTCACTCTAGTTTTTTTTACGTTTTACATTTTTGCTTTTTGAGGTTTCAACGCCAAGAGAAAATGTTCTTAATTTTCTTCAATTTTCTCTTTCAACAACAAAAAATCCTACCATTTTCAGTCTCTTATTTCAGTCTTCTTTGCTGGATGAATTTAGTAAAATATTTAACTTTTCCTCCGTTATCCCCATTTGTGATTTATATTCCATTCTTATCAACTTTTAATAATAATTTTCTAATTTCCATTCAATGCTTTTCTGATTACTTTTCTTTCTTATATATGAATGCTTATTTTGATCGATTTAACACTAATAAAACCTACAATTGATGCTCTACATATTTGTTCTAAATGATTGGTGTTACAAGCTCTGATGTCAATTTGTTTTTAAATTTTAGTCATCTCCTTCTCCACTTCCCTTTTTTTAGTCTTCAATTTCCGACAGTTTCATCTTAATTTCTATAAATTCACTCCCCCCTCGAACACCCCCACTTTCCCTCAGACACCCCCACTCTCCCTCAGATTCCCCCACTCTCCCTCAGACACCTCCACTCTCCCTTAGATATTTCCACTGCATAACTTTCTTTTATACTCTCCATCTCCACTGCAGACATGTTTCTTCAGTCAATATACCGCGACCCAAGACTCATTTCCAAGCGTCCTGCTTCAAAACATGTCCTGCATATCATGAACATGTTCAAAACTAGAATTTTAAAACATGTTTTTGCATATTATGAACATTTTCAAAACTTGAAATTTGGATTATGTTTCTGCATATCGTGAATATGTTTAGGCCTGGAATTTTGAAACATGTTTCTGCATGTCGTGAATATATCCACAAGAGGAATTTCAGATCATGTTACTGCATGTTCAGAAGCAAGATATCAAAGCTACACGACTACACAGCAGCAATAATCACGAGTTATAGAAGTTTATGCAAAATTGATTTGTGTTCCTGAAATTGTGCTAGTGTTTATAATGCGGCCATTAAATCGACGTCAAATCTCTTATGTTCAAGTCGTCAGGGCTTCAAAAATAGAATTTTTATTTAGCTTATTAGAGTAAAAACGTAAAAACTCGACGCTGGCAGGCGCGTGGAATGTAAACTTTCTTAGCTATAAAACAAAAGTTAACTAATTTCTGACAAGTTAAGTGTTTACTATGTATAACTGCAGCTCAAACTGTATAAAGACCAGTTGGACGTGGTCTTAGTTGTGGTTTTGCTTGTGGTCTTACCAACATCGTAATTAACCACCATATGTAATTAAAATAATTAACATGTAGTATTGGCACAAGTAAAATAACGTATGTATAGAAATCAGTTCATTCTATAAAATCTACCACATAATTTAACACTTTTTCCTATAATATAATGAACGTAGTATCAGTAATTTATCTAATTTAGTTTCACTATTCAAAATAATTCTCGATAAAATCACGCAAAATTACTGGACAAATCCATTTATAACTTCACCACTTTTTCAGGTTGGCTCTTTCTAAAGACAGTTTATTCCATTTTGTTCTAGGCAGCTAATCATGACAATATCTTTTTTAGAGAATATAGCACACTTGAGCCAGTAAATCAGGTGTCAGCGCCTCTATGATGCAACGAAATGAACTTTAATCCGTTGAAAAATGCCTTAAAATTTGATCGAAAAAACCAGCGTTTAGGAAGAAGCTGTAGCCGCGCAATGTTTAGACTTCTTTTGCAGCAAACAACTTCAGCGTCGAGTGAGCTGATGACTTCAAGACCAAACTTCAGCTGAAAAACTTAGCTAAACTTGCTAATTAAGAGAAGACAAAGTTTCGAGAGCCTCGTGCTAAACTTTGGCTCAGATTCAGCAACTTTACAAACTTTGATCCTGTCCTGACCACTTAAAAGCTGGTGCTGAACTTGAGGGTCTTTTTCTAATTAAAGCAAGTCCTAGCAAGTCCCAGCAAGTCCCACCAAGTCCCAGCAAGTCCCAGGAAGTCCCAAGAAGTCCCAGGAAGTCTCAGGAAGTCTCAGGAAGTCCCAGCAAGTCCCAGCAAGTCCCAGCAAGTCCCAGCAAGTCCCAGCAAGTCCCAGCAAGTCCCAGTAAGTCTCAGTAAGACTCAGCAAGTCTCAGCAAGTCTCAGCAAGTTTCAGTAAGTCTCAGCAAGTCTCAGCAAGTCCCAGAAAAGAGAGCGAAGGAGGGGAAGGAGGAATAAGGGGGAAGGATGAAAAGGAGGAAGAAAAAAGGAAGTAATGGAGGGAAGAAAGGGTGTTGTAACTGGCTTTATATATTGCAAAAGCTTGAATTAGTTTGATTTTATTCAGGGATGATAACGCGATCAAAGTTTAAACCTAATTATAAATGTGTACTTATCTCATGAGGTATGTCAATAACCACACAACATTAAACTTTGACTTTCTTCGCAAGTTTACGGTTTAAAGGACGTGAGTAACTTTAGAACTTGAAAACTTGAGAGTCATGAACTTGAAAGTTGCTAAGTTTGGGACTGCAGGCGTCCACTAGAGATAACGCCAGGCTTCCATAAAGTTGAAGAGGCTTAAGGAATCTCCATGGGCTACTATTTTTATAGACCTAAACTCGCGATTATTTTTAAAGAGACTTCTTCGTCTTTAACAGAATCCTGAGCACTAAATGGAAGCCTATCTTTGGGAGAACTTATCCTCTTCTAAGATACACGAATAAGTAAATAAACATATGAATACATTAATATACAGTAACATTAGAGCTTGGACGCTGTACCTGCACAGGAGGTCGCTTTGTAAATTTCGTAAAAAGAAGTGAAAATTAAAAAAGGGCCTCAAAATTTACTTTGATTCGTTTGTTCGTCTGTAAAAGCAGAGTTTGGGACATGAGTTGTGCTTCAATTTGAGGCACTTGCAATTCTTTTCTATCCACTTTACCTTTTTCAAAACTTCATTTATTTAAAACGTGACCTTTTTTAAAACTTAACTTTTGTTAATGCAAATGCTTGCAGCTGCACACGCCGTGCATCATGTCTTTGAAAGGACAGGGTACTGCAACACAACTTCCTTTTTTTTTCAAAGTAAAGCGCTTTGAAAAAATGTAACTGTGACGTGTGACAAGGTCATGCAGTGTACGAAAAGCTTACAAATTTCTAATTCTTTGTTGAAGAATTCCACTGCTTTTTGAATTGAAGTCGCTGCTGACGACGTACTAACTGTATGTCAGCATTACAACATAATAACAGCATTACAACATAATAACAGCATTACAACATAATAACAGCATTACAACATAATAACAGCATTAC
>VCRD01007505.1:0-13094 GCA_006783055.1 Trinorchestia longiramus
AGGATTTTATGATAAGGCATTTTTAAAAACCAATGATGTTACATTTCTTATGTACCAACTTTATTGGAAATATACGTTTTTGTTTGTTTGTTTGTTTGTTTAGAAGACCATCTCTCCAGACGATGCACCTTAGCACTCATGCATAGACAACGAGCATAATAGAAGACCCATAGTCAGAACGTGCAGAATGTAGGACTCATATTCAAAACGTGCAAGAATTAATAGAATTGAATGAAGCAACAGGAAATAGCCGTGTGATCCATTCTTGAGCTACAATCCAAGTCCCATACCGTCTAACGTAAAGGCATCATTCACGCATATACACCCCAATCACACAAAGTTATTATATTTCAGTCCTGTACTAGCACTTTACCCACGCACAAGCATTTCAGTCACGCACATACACCGTAATCATACACAGGCCCTAGGAGTTAGAGAAGCAGTACATTACAATACTACGGAGTTTCATGTGCAATATTTGTCGAATCGATTTTTGAATGCGTCCAAGCTTGAATGATTTTTTTTGGCAGCTGGTTTCAAGTTGTGACAATTTTAACTGGAAAGATGTATAGAGCCTGGAATGTCTGGAAGTTTGTTATTATATATTTGTGGCCGTTATAACTGATTCGCACGTTATCTTCTCTGTCGAAAAGCCTATCCAGGGTAACATCTTTAAGGCCATTGAGATATTTATAAGTCTCAATGAGTTGTGCTCGCAGTCTTCTTTGTTCAAAGAAAATGAATTAAAGCTACTGAAGACACATTTCGAAGCAAAGATTGCGGAGTTTAGGAATGATTTTCAGTGTTTTACGTTAAATTTTATCCATTTTATCAATATCTCTTTGTACGGTAGAAGACCAGAGTTGCATGGCATATTCCAGATGTGGCTGGACTAGCATTTTATAGGAGGGTAATATTATGTTCTTTGACTTGTGTTCAAGGTTTCTTGCAATGAAACCAAAGATCATGCTCGCGTTGACACTTTTATCCACTTATTTACGGTGCTTCAGATTTTCAGTAATAAAGAAACCACGATTGCTTTATTGCTGAATTGTTTCAATAGGTATGACATTCATTGTGTGTTGGAAATACCAGGCATTTGCACCAACGTGCATTGCTGAACATTTATCAACTAGACAGTTCCCGTAGAAATTCCACGATTCAGATTTGACTAATTCGAAATTATTAGAAAGATGAATGGATTAAAGATGTACAACGTTATATTGTGTTTTGAGTGAATACTTTTCATTAATTTCATTCAGAACTTCCTTTCTGCATCTTATCTACCGTTGAAATTCATTGGTTTAAATGTGATAAAATTAGGGATCCATGAAATGAAATAGATTTTTCAGTTTTATCCGTGAATATTTTTCATCAATATATGTATACAGAACTTCCATTCTGTATCTCATGTCATTATTACACAGCAAAACGGGCATTTTTCATTAATTAGAGTCTGAACTGAACTATTACAATATCGTATAAAGTAAATACTGTTCAATTTTCCAAAACTAAATTCAATTTTCAGAGCTTTTTCGAAGTAGAATTAATTAATTAATAATGATTTACTTCTATTTTGAAATTCATTGAAATTCTTTTCAATTAAAAAACGTAGCAGATTCAAACTCGTACAAAACCAATTAGTAATAATTGAAGATCGAAACAATTTATAGGTCACAGCGTGACTTCAAATCAAATAGGATAAAATAATTCAAAACTTTTTTTCATAATACTCTAGTACAAACACTGCTTAAATAATTTTAGATTAATTTAAATACATCATTAAAGTTAGCATCTGCCACAGCATTTGAAGAATTTCAAAATTGACGACTCATTTTTGTCCCCTGGCTTCAGTGCCTCCCATACTTCATCTTGTTTGAGTTCATCATATCTCTTAAGGAAGGCGTCCAATTTGGCTGAACTGTTGGTGGCCTCGTAAGACACTTTCTTGAACTGCTTCATTTTCTCGAATCCATCTTCCCTTGTGTATGTTTGCCAGGCTTTCCTGTCATCAGGGAGCGAGGGACCATGTTGGTCATTGGCCTTGAAGGTTGACTTTAGTCTCTGCAGAAATATGACTCGATTAAGAAGGAGGAAAGAGAAGATACATTATGTCATTCAGTACAAAACTCTAGAAAAATTTGTTGAAGTCAAATCATCAAACACAAATTAGCACAAATAAAACTATTCAATGGAAGGGAAGAGTTACCTTTGTGAAAAAGCGTAGGTACAAAATAAATTTCATCCCCTTTTGCATATGCTTTGCCATCGCTGGTACAACTTTATTATCATTAATGCATAAAAATTAAAATGCGGTAGAAAAATAACAATTATAATTTTCATGCTAAGATAATATCAGCTTCACTTATAAACTAAAGATAAGCAAATAGTTAGAATTCTAAAATTTCGGGACTTTTCCCCACAACTCCTTGTGATCTGTAAGATTCCCTGCCACAAGCCCACGCTAGTGTTAGAAGTCAACCATATCAAGTGACACCGTTCTTATATAATTGAGCAGGCAACAAAGTGACATGACTGAGTGTTGTTAAATAAAGTAACTCGACAGAGTGGAGGTTTGGGTAGAACTCTTAGAGGACTGCAGCTTCTATACGGTAATCTGGAAAAATTTAAGAAATTACTCGAAGGCACTAAAGATCGTCAAATGATAGTTCAGCCTGCAAATATAACTGATTTATCCCTTGCTTAGGTCTGTGATGCTAATTTCTATTACTGAAGGTGTAGAATGAAAGCCACATGATTTGCATGAATTGCATATATACTTAAATGCAAGTATATTAAAAAAGTTTATTTCAATAAAAATATATAGAAAATCAAATGAAATCACCACAATTATATTTAATACCCATACTTGAAATTTCAAACAAGTATTTGGTGCCACCACTAAACGTATAGTTAGGTTTTACTTACAGCAGAGACTGAATGACCGTCCGTTTTCATGTAGCAGAACGCAAAGGCCAGAGGCAGCAAGGACATGGAGACCGCAAAGAGCAGCCACCCGAACACTGATCACACAAGAACACTGATCACACAAGAACACTGATCACACAGGAACACTGATCACACAAGAACACTGATCACACAAGAACACTGATCACACAAGAGCACTGATCACACAAGAACACTGATCACACAGGAACACTGATCACACAAGAACACTGATCACACAAGAACACTGATCACACAAGAACACTGTTGATTACAATAATAACAACCGCGTAGTATGTGAGAAAAAGGCTTTGTATATATCAACATGAATTTTGAAAAAATCGTCGGAATTATTCCATAAAGTTGTAATTCGATATAAAACGAATTATGTTATTTCGCCAGGTAAAAATTCAAATTGGTACAAAATGACACTATATTAGAGGTGAAAACGAACTAAAATTAACTATAATGCAAAATTGAGATCTTCCACCAGGTCCATTTAAATGAATTGAATGAATGAAACTTCCATGACCATAACTGCCACACAAGCTCAACTGCACTACTATTGTGGCAGCATCGCGTTATGCTCTCAGTTGCCGAGTCACAGACTGGACAGACTAGGTAGGAGTCACAGACTGGACAGAGACTAGGCAGGAGTCACAGACTGGACAGAGACTAGGCAGGAGTCACAGACTGGACAGAGACTAGACAGGAGTCACAGACTGGACAGAAGTACCCAAATTGTTCAGACTTGTGACGCCTCCATGCAAGCTGGAGTCCCTTATTGACTCCTTACGTGTGTAATAAATATTAGCAAGAATAACGCTAACAGGGGTAGAATGATTAAATTATATTAATTGTTTCAATAACACAAATACACGTGCAGGTTTGTCTTTCAAAACAGAGGAAATACGTGAAGAAAATCCGAGAAAGTTTATTCACATTCAAACGGTTTGTTGGCCGCTTCATAGTTGAATGATTCCTACATACAATTTATTGTTACATTATTATCATGTCCCAATAAAAAGGAATTGAAATTCGAAGCAATGAACACCAATTATGCATGAATTCGTGATGAACATCAGTTAGTTGTACGTTATGCAATTTTATTTATCGTAGAATTTGCTTTTGACCCAAAGAGCTCAATCAGCTCTACACCCCCCTTCTCTTGCTGGGTTTACCTTATGAATCATTTGTTTAACTTCTATGTTTGTATTACATTTATCTGCCCT
This sequence comes from Trinorchestia longiramus, assembly GCA_006783055.1. Taxonomy (NCBI): domain Eukaryota; kingdom Metazoa; phylum Arthropoda; class Malacostraca; order Amphipoda; family Talitridae; genus Trinorchestia; species Trinorchestia longiramus. The sequence goes on from VCRD01007505.1 coordinate 4,179, forward strand.
CTGAATGGTCACGCACCAGGGGTTGATACAGGCCACTTCTGAGACCATTCCTTCAAGCGATAGCGAGAACGAATTCTTGACATGGAGTAAGATGCCTTTACATTGTGAACTTTAACGTATTGGAAAGAACGTGTACAGAGAATAACGCTCCTCAGGTAAAAGCTGCAGTTGGTGAAAGCATCAGCAAGCATGAAGTATTTCGAGTTGGACGAACTTTCTTAAAAAATAAATTTACCTATGGAGTCCAATAAGTTCAAAACTCCTTTTGCATTTTAACATCTGCTACACCAGGACTGGCAACGCCTATTCACTCTAACATCTAGTGCAATTGTGCTGACATCACCTAGTCACTCTAACATTTACTGCAATTGAGCTGACATCACCTAGTCACTCTAATATTTACTGCAATTGAGCTGACATCACCTAGACACTCTAACATTTACTGCAATTGAGCTGACATCACCTAGACACTCTAACATTTGCTGTCCTAGTATACCTCACCTAGGGCAATGGCGGGATAGGCCATGCCTTCGTTGTAAGTCGGCATTTCGAAGTTCACGAGGAAGTAGATGAAGAGCGCCGTCAGAGCAACGGGTACGAGGAATTGGAGACAAAAGCGCCAGTAGAAGCCCAGCGTCTCGTTGATCATGAAAAACACGTCTTTGCGATACGTCGAGTATTCTGTCAAGCGAAAAACTTCGTTGGGAACTGAAACTCAAATTGAGGAAAATTTGCAGCACCGAAAATATTCAGTAAGCTTTCTGCGTGAGGGGGGTGAGATGTAATGAAGGATTGATAAAATTATAAGGAAGCGTTCGTATGAGTTAGCCAAGATTTGTATGACCTTAAAGCAAAGAATATGAGAATTTAATTCAATAAAGGTCGGATACTAAATGTCGAGCTGTGTTGGTACTTTCTCTTTTTTTATATAGGAGGGGTTCAAAAACGAGTCTGGTCATTCATGTCAATCATTTAACACTGGTCGAGCAGTTACATCTTTGTCTGTTTGGAAACAACAGTTGCTAAAATTGTATTAGTCGTGTTCTGAGAGTACCTGTATTGAATTTATTGTTCTAAAATAATTCGAAATTTAATTCAACAAAAAGAGTAAGAACACATAGCTTCCCCACCGGTTACCGACGTGATATACCGAGGAAAACTATAAAACCTGACTTAGAAACCGCACTAGTGCACTTAGTATGAAGTATAATGAGATGATCCCCAGTAATGATACATACTCCAGTTTCATAATAAATGAACTGACAAAAACTTAGTTTACTCTACGTCTTCAACTTGTGCCCATGAAAAACTAGTACTCTGAGTAGATGTAAAATATGTTTTACTTGTATAATTGCTTCCACTGAGCAGTGTTAGATAAAATATTTTCTACAAGTAGAGTAACAGAACACTCCTACGCTGTACCCTAAGATGAAATGTTTAGTGTATCATAAAAAGGATTTTTAAGTGAAACTAATAACCAGATCTATCACCGCACTTTTTTACTAACTTTATCATTATGAACGAACGAAAAATGTGACAGCGTCCGTCGAAAACTGCCAGCGCCTTTGAGAGTCTCTTTTCGGTAGTATTGCTAATACAGCATCTTTCAAAAAATCTTTGGTATACCTAAGATAAATTAAATAGAAGTACTCATTAATAATTAGAGGCCATAGACCACTGACTGTATATCCACATGATGCCGGCGCACTCTATTGTCGCGAGGATGTAAATGATGAAGCCGCCTCCGAAGAAGTCGACAAGGTCTAACACCCACTGCCCTCCCTGAGCAGCACAAAGTTTGAGTTACCAAATTAGACAAAGCAATTGAAGTTCAAACTCAATTGATTCATTTTGTTACTCTCTCAGCTATTATCGATAAAAAAATATTATTTTTACACCAAGCGTGAATTCCAATGGATGATTAAAGTCTAATGATGATTTTTTAGCAATTAAAGTCTTATTCTAAGCACAGTCCTCACTCAACATAAATGGGCAAATTCTTTGTAAGCAAGTATTTTTAGTTGACTCTGGCAACTTTTGACATAAGCAAGTAGTTTTAATTCAGCACCTGAGTAGTTCTACACTTGCATCACATTTCCTTCGATGCATTGCCTAGTTATACTGAAGTCTCTATCAGGTTAAAGTTTTGATGATATAATTGCTCAATAGAGAATACAATGGCCAAAATGTTTCACCGGCTGTGGGTTAGCAAAGCGTGAGCTATAGAATGATACTATATACAGAACTGAGATATGAGATAGACGTGCAGCATGTCCTGAAGTTGTGTGAAATAAATACTGCATTCCAAAATAAATGTTTACATGGACACTAAACCTACACATTTGTGAAGAATATTGACTGTAGGAGCAAGTGTTCTAATGGTTGGGCACTGATAACCAATAAAAAGATGTGAATGCAGGCCAGAAAGACAATGAGAGTTAATTTAAGGTTTTGAAACATTCCGATAACTCCTCATTTTCCTTTTGTTGAAGTGCAACTCGGCTGTACCGAGCAGCGGCGCGGCAGAACACTTCTTCTCTCAAGTGAAGGACTTCATCAAGAAGATGATGCCTGGTTGTATCGGTTAGTAGTGCCTGAGCACCTGAGTCCTACAGCATTGCTATAGACCAATGCTGTAGGACTCAGGTAAAGTGAGTTTGGCCCTATTGTTTAAATTACAAGCACCTGTTATGCAGAGGTTAAATAGTTCAGAGTACGTCTAATCCGAGATTGAATAATTATGAACACTTGTTATCCAGTGAATTAATAATAATAATACATTATTATCCTGAGCATAAATCAAATCTAAAAGCGATGACCTGTGTAAATGCGGGCTTACGGCAGTTTGTTACTGCTACTCTGTGTGCAGTTCCTCCAGTGATGAGAACAATGTTGTGTATTTTGCATGTGTTTCTGAGTCAGACTTCGGGAAGTTATTCAATATTCTGGAAATTTATATAATATTCCAAGAAGCTAGCAAAGAACGAAACGGTAACATAGAATATTCAACATCTCACAGGAGTCACGAAGACCAGAGCAATCAGGAAGAAGACAATGATCATGATGATGGTGGTGATAGTTGGTGGTTGCACGTTCTTGGCGAAAGTTGGCTTTAAGATCTTGACGATCGCGGGATTTATTTTTGTAACAACGACATCGAGGTCCTGGACGACGCTGATGGCCGCACTGGCCAGTGCCATGGCCGAGCCAATGCCAAGTGTCAGGAGCACCAGGAAAAAGATCACGGAGAACAACTGAAATACAATACTGGATGTGTTATATCTCTGAATACAGTTGCGATCTCAGTAATGTAATACACATCAAAAAACAGTTCTGAGGACATGAGGTATTTGATCTGGACTAGAATACACTTGTCATGATGTGACTGATTAATTCGGGAACGGAAAGCTCCTCTGATGTTTTCAGTGACATATTCTCTGAAAGAAAACACTCGTGGTGATACTCATGGTGTATTAAATAAAGAAAACTAACTGAGAAAAAGTGGTGATGACATGACAAACTGGCAAAAGCGACTACATTAAGTTTCTCTGAATTTTTGAAGAAATAAGCTTTATTAATACAAAAAAATTGACTTCAACAGTTGAGTGCCTCGCCTTACAATGAATTTTTCAGATTTTATTATTTTGATTTTTTATGACACAAGAATTTTTACCTCTACCAGTTGTTAATTAATTGGGCAACTCTAATTATAATGCAATTAACGCATAAATTGAATCAGTTCCTTGAAATTAAACTGCTCCTGAAATATTTGACGTCACTCTTTAAAAATGTTATTTCAAAGTAATGTGCACTCCATCTATCAATAAAAGTGTATGAGATTCACCATCCAACTTCTGCGCCATGCTTTTCTTCTATTCTTTTCCTGTTCTTTACTCAATCTGCTCTCAAAAATTTTCATCAATGACGATCAAAGTTATGTGCTAGATATCTAACTTCTGTAGAGTCATCTAGCAACGGGTGAGGTTTTCTCTCGTCTTATACCCACGGAATTCCCTCCCTTTTTTAAATCATGTTGGAAATGTTCATCATTTCCTTGTCTTACATTAACTTAGATTTTTCATCATTTCTCTGAATAAGCATGTATAAAAAACTTCGATGTTATAATAATTCTTCAAAGTGCAAAAATAATATTTCAATATTTTGGGGTCCAATACAGCATACGAAAAGTTTTATGAATACTGGTTTCTCATTCTACCCCCAGATATTATATATGAGCTTCCGACAGCTCTTGCCTGAGGGACTGTTTCAAAAGATGCAATAGCAGTTGGATATGCCACGAAGACGAGGGAAGTTCCGCCGGTGACTATATCATCGAAGTTTTCCGTGTTGGTGACGTGTTGAAGGTAACCCAAGATGGAGAATATTGTGAAGCCGGCGAGCAGTGACGTCACCGTGTCCATCAGACTGATGATTAGCGAATCTCTGGAATGTTTAATGCTGATAAAAATTTATGCAATATCAGACAAGTCACAAGTACAAATGAAGTGTAATATGTATAAATAAATTTTCCCTAGTATTGTAAATATTGGAGGCTGGTAATGATTTGATGTAAAAGTGATTAAGATGCGTCATAGACAAATGCAAAAGTTAGCTGAACAACCAATTTCTCAAAGTGAGCTCATAAGTGTGTTGCCCTTCAGTGGCAAAAGCCGTGCATTTTCAAGGTAAAATGCTGCTCAATTCTTCAACTCGATTCAGGGTATAAGTTTCTAGATTATTATGACTAACCCTTTTTGAGGTACTATTCGTTATATTGAAACAATATTTGATGAGAGTGATTGAAGGAAATTTTGTGAACTTACTCCTACGAATGACTTAAAGAGCAAGTGTAAGCATTCGTAGGTGAACAATTGTCAAATTAGATTGCCCTCAAGCTTTTAAGCAAATTGAACTAAAAAATTCTAAAAGTTTTGATTATTTCTGTACCTACATACCCAAAAACACAGAATGGTACAAATCTTTTGTTAAGATACTCCTCGTTCAATCATGCTTCAACTTCCTCTCTAGTTGGAATTTTTGTTTCCGACTCGTGTTTTTAGTTTCTACAGCAAGAACTGCTAACTCTAAACCGATCAAACGACAAATAAAAAGTATAAAAAATGACGATTACGGACTTTCTGCAACCTACGTTTATATAAGCATCAATTTTTGCAAAAATATAGTAAGACAAGAAGATGGCATTGGTTTGCGTACAGGCCTAATGAAAAGGAATTATGAAAACGTATAAACTCGGTCTGGGTTGACTCTTCAAGAAATACAAGTATTTTAACACACTCAATTATTCACCAGTAACAACAGGGGATGCACAAAATCCTCAAGAAGAACTTTTCAATGAGAATATAATATGCCCATAATTGATTTTGAAAATTATGCAAAAAAGACACCTGTAGATGTTGTGCTTGAAGTTGTTATGGCTGGAGTACATGATCACTGGACCGAAACCAACGGACAGACTGAAGAAAGACTGCGTTACTGCATTGTACCAGACCTGCACACAAGACATCACACGGTTACTGAGCGTGGCTATGTTGTGTGACTGCGTTACTGCATTGTACCAGACCTGCCCACAAGACATCACACGGTTACTGAGCGTGGTTATGTTGTGCGTGATATCTGCCAGCGCTGTCTGCCGACTTCAGGCAAATTAAACAGGCGTACTGCGATGTGCATTGCGCTGTCAAGGAGAACATTTGTGAACCATCGCATACAAATATTTACATACAATGTGACCCTATGAAAAAAGCTGTGTAAATAGTGTTTGAACAATTTCAAACAAGATCCGTTTCACACGCTATTTTGACATCTTTATTAATTTTATACATAAATTCCGAACAAATAATTTCTTAGATTTCACCCAATTCGTATAAACTCAGAGACAAACAATGGACATTATAATCTGAACGTTAATGCATCGGATACGAGAGAATAGCCGTTTTTAGTAATTTATGGGTAGAAGCCCTACCTTTTCTAGCTCAGAATTAACATTTTTACGGTTCTATCGAAATGTTTAAATTAGTAAGTATTTTAACCCTAACATCAAGGCTTATAAAATTTGTTAAAGCTATCCCGAGATTCACGTAGAATTTACATTCTTGCATTCAGATTTACCCTCCCCTTGTATTCGAATTAGATGTTTTCTTGCTTAGCAAGCAAATTTTTGGAGACCACTAGTAATGCAATTAAAACTTCCGATTTGGGTTACTACGCTTTTAGTTTTCTCTGACATAAATCTAAGAGACTAAAAGAAAAGTTGTCAAAAACTCCATTTATCTGAAAAATCCATTTGTATCATAACAGTCATAAGCGCACCAGAGTGTATATTTCATTTTGAATATGGTGTACGGCCTACAGACTGAATTGACAACTTCTCTTCTGCAATGTACAATAGATTTACTTGGGCACATTGTGCATCCTAGTTCATAGGCTCCACCTACCGAGCCCCTTATGTGAAGGTTGGTGCTTAGGTTTTTTTCAGGTTTTAAATAGCTGTCCCCAACGAAAAATGAAGCTCTCTTGCACACATATGACTTACATACATGGTAGAGCCAAATTTGTACAACATACTTTAGCCTGGCCAATTTTCTCCCATTTGGGGGTGATGAATTGCTTGATGCCCTCCTCAGCTCCAGGCAGAGTGACTCCTTTGCCCAGCAAGATGAAGAGGCCCAGGTACGGGAACAGTGCCATCACGTAAGCCGCCTCAAAGAACAAAGATAAAATTATCCAATATACTATGATCTACACATATGAAACACAGTGTATTTCTATCTCTGTTTCTTTCTCTCTCTCTATCTGTGTGTATCCGGCCCATTTATTCCTATCTATTACTAAAGAAAATTATTAGACTGAAATCAGAACGGGTATGCATGTATTATATTATAAGTACAGTATGTGGATACCAAAGGCGCTGCATTACTTTAAAATACGCCCCTTTTCCCAGTTATTAGCCTTCTTCTCCTACAGGGCCATATTATCGGTGGCTAAGATAGAGAGTGGATGTTCTGTAGATATTTATGAAAAATATTCAGGTCTTAATTGTCCCTCGGGTAAAACTGAAAAATGTAGTTTGTTTCATTGAGAGTGAAAGGTTAAAACATGTCATAAATTATCAAAATTTTGATTTGATATAGATAGTTAGAGCTGTAGTAGACTAAAGTTCTGAGGTTTCACATTCACTTATTGTAAAAAGCATTCACTAACGTTGACGCATGAACTTTATGATTACACCTTAGATAAATAAAAATAACTGAAAGCTGTAGAAGAAAAATAAACTGATAAGCAAGCACAAATTAAAATACAGTTCGCTTCCTATCAATTTGTTTGCATTATGAACACCGACCATTTTGAACATCGAAACATTGACCAGGTGGGACAAGTGTTTAACAGAGCAGTAATACGAGTATTATGTTCTTTGAGTTGTATTCAAAGTTTCTTGCAATCAAACCAAGAATCCTGCTCGCATTTCTGATGATTTTGTTCAGTTGTATGGCCTTTAAGTAAAGTCTTCTATTACATTAAAGTCCTCGTAAAAGACGTTATTGTTAGTCCAGCGTGTTCCTTACTCTGTTTCCTCTAAACTTGACTAACACTATCTAACGAACATCGTCTTTTGAGAATTAAGTTATGAAGGTGAGTTTAAACTACATCAAGAATTACGAGAACAAATTTGAAATTTAGGCCTGAACAGCTTAGTTAAGATTTGTTCCTGTTAACACAAGGGTCTTTGTGCACTTCTATTGAGTGCTGAAGTCAAGATATGAAATTGTATCGAAAAGGCTTCATTGTTTTCGGTTTCATTGCTACTTGTTTCCGCGCTTTGTTACACTGATATTTAGAGCTGAGTTCAGCTATTTTTATGAAGGTGGGTTTGTATTATTTCTTGTGATTGTGCTTGTAAATTGACAATGTTCACATTCTAAGTAAATTCTTCATGAGAATTTCGACTTCGGGACTCCACCATATTTCAAAATAACTTCTACAAGAAATTCCAAGTCAGTCTTGTCAGGACCATTTGTGGATGTGAACATGTAAATGTCATCATAATAATATTAATCTGCTTGAGTATTTACTAAAAATTACATAAGAAGAGGGTCAAAAACGAGTCGGATCATTAAAAAAATTACTAAACCCTGTTTACAGGCCTACACTGTTAAATACTGACTCATAGGCCCACACTGTTCAATACTGGTTCATAGGCATACACTGTTAAATACTGACTCATAGGCATACACTGTTCAACACTGACTCATAGGCCCACACTGTTCAATACTGGTTTACAGGCCCACAACTACTCAATGTCAATACTGACTTACAGGCCTCAAAAAATTCTCAACTTTTTTCAGCCCCAAACGTTTTCCAGAGGTTGCTCCTCTTTGACCCGCTCTCACGCATTCAAGAAACCAAACACAATAAATCATCCAAGATTTACGAACTCATCTTCATTCTCTGTTCATTTCGAATTAAACTCATCTTCGTTTTCTATTTATTTTGAATCGAACTCATTTTCATTCTCCATTTATTTCTATTTCAGCACTTATTCCATCGCCATTTCTTTAATTCTCGTACTCACTTTTAAATTTTTCCAGGATATTTTTCTAACCTAGATTTGAAGCATCCAACACGTCGGTCTACTTATCGCCTCGTTGCTTCGTTCCTTTCTTTAGACTTAATTGATGTAAAATGTGACTTAACATCAATACATCATGCCCGAATACCTATTGCATAACACTAAAATGTTAAACTTTCTTGTTATCACGCTAGGGATGTTTGTGGCGTATCCGGAACTGCTTGTTAACGCAATTCCTCACTGCTTGTTGAGGCAATGACTCACATAGTGTGGTGGCAATGACTCACATAGTGTGGTGGCAATGACTCACATAGTGTGGTGGCAATGAC
>VCRD01007506.1:3042-19139 GCA_006783055.1 Trinorchestia longiramus
ACAGGCACAAGTTAGGCTTAACCCACAGGCACAAGTTAGGCTTAACCTACAGGCACAAGTTAGGTTAAACCCACAGGCACAAGTTAGGTTTAACTGGTAATACTGGTAATAATGGTAATACTGGTAATACTGGTAATACTGGTAATACTGGTAATACTGGTAATACTGGTAATACTGGTAATACTGGTAATACTGGTAATACTGGTAATACTGGTATTACTGGTAATACTGGTATTACTGGTATTACTGGTAATACTGGTAATACTGGTATTACTGGTAATACTGGTAATATTGGTAGCCCTGAAGATCAGTCTTCGAGTGACACAAGCTACGGTTTGAAAACTACTGCAGTCTTCCAGCAGCAGGCGGTGCAGGTTTGAGAGAGTGGAGTCTGCGTCTGAAGGCTCAGTGAAAAGATCAACACTGAGAGCAAAACTGAAAAGGAGGAGCAGAGGCACGCAGCATCTCGGGATTAAACGCAAAAACAAAAATTAAAAGGACTAGAAGGTGTATTTATTGTGACCGCCATTGCAGGTGGATGGTTTTAAAGGAGCAGAATATAGAAGCAAGAGTAAAAACCTATTATCCAAATAATATCACGGACACTAGCTGTCGTTGGCAGCAGAGCTGTTGTTTGTTAGTTAGTTAGTTAGTTAGTTAGTTAGTTAGTTAGTTAGTTAGTTAGTTAGTTAGTTAGTTAGTTGTAAACTGCTTGCATGAAGCTGAGGCTCGTATTGGTCTAAGTTTATTGCTCTCAGAGTTAATGTGCATGTGATGATGTAGGTCCTATACTGATGTCGCTGATGTTTCATACTGATCCTGATGATTACTTAACACTGACACTAATGATGCTTAGCACTAACATCGATAACGAGTTCAAAACGAACCCTGTTGATGCTTAAGACTGACGCTGATGATGCTTAAGACTGATGCTGATGATGCTTAAGACTGATGCTGATGATGCTTAAGACTGACGCTGATGATGCTTAAGACTGACGCTGATGATGCTTAAGACTGACGCTGATGATGCTTAAGACTGACGCTGATGATGCTTAAGACTGACGCTGATGATGCTTAAGACTGACGCTGATGATGCTTTAGACTGACGCTGATGATGCTTAAGACTGACGCTGATGATGCTTAAGACTGACGCTGATGATGCTTAAGACTGACGCTGATGATGCTCTACACTAATCCTGATGTTACTTTACTGTGACATTGATGATGCTTACGTCAACAGGCATCATCTTGCTGTGCTGGGTGTTCGGTACAGTGATCGGACTGCTGCCGCTTTTTGGCTGGCATCTGGAGTGTCGGTTTTGTCTCTTCACGGCCGTCATGGATCCTTCGTACCTCGTATTCTTGTACCTCACAACCATCGTGGGGCCCGGCATCCTCATGGCTTTCTTTTACGGCCACATATTCTCAGTCGTCATCAAGCAGGTGAGAATAAAAGGACGTTTTCTGTGTCTATCGCGTTTTTTTCAGTATTCCACAGTTAGTACGTTTCTTTCCCTAACATCGCGCTGATGAAAATGTTTCTCTTGCCGAGGTGTGTAGAATGAAATCGTGTGCGTCTTTTTCTTCTGTCTTGAAATAATGGTTTCTTCCATATTACGCAGCTTGGCAAAAAACTTCCATTAACATTTTTCGAGGCTGTTATTCTTATCTTGGTTCTCTTGAATAATGTGTCGTTAAAATCAAGAAAATATCAAATGCTCCACTATTTGTTTTTTCTACGGTTTGGGGTGATTAATGGTGAAAGATTTTTGGTTTTAAAGTTTCGGTTCTAATTATGAATGGAAGCGTGATGATATTTCATTGATTCTAAGCAGCATTTAATATTTATGAAACCAACTATGTATCGCATCAAGGGTATGTGGCCTTTGTTACCAGGACTTCCAATACATCACTTTTGTGACTGCTTAAATGTATCTGATAGCTGCTTCTAGACCAGTTCAGTGACTTGCTTTTCTGTTTACTAAATATTTTTATTTTTAGAGCATTTATTCGTCTCGCAAGCTAGAACTATGTTTGTAGTTGTAGACCAGACCTCTCGTTTGCGAAATTTTACGCAGAAGTTACGAGACCTGAATTAGAAATATGATATATTTAGAATGATGTCGTGAAATGTAACTTCCTATATGCAAATGCAACAAAAAGATTACTAAAGAACCGAGTCATTCAGAACTGACCACGGACTACTTTGACAGCCTTAAGAAGAACATGACTATGGTATGATTTATTGTCTGCAAATATTTAGAAACCTGCTTCTTGTTTGTTCTAATTCTCATCTACTTCCGACCCGATTCCGTAGCATGCGTATTTGGCCATTTTGGAAATATTCGAGAACCAGTTTTACCGCTTGAATTTGGTCTCGTTATTAAATTTTTGTTGAAATTGCGCCTGTGTACACAAATGCCTCACTTGCAGGCTGTTTGCTCTGCAGTCACTCCAGACCTCTCCTGCATCAAATTATATAAGCCGAGGCAGTTCTTTTCAAGTTTATTTGTCTTTGGCCTCTTTTGATATGCGTTCCGTGGTTGCCTCTCATTCGTTCCTTAGCTTCAATTATGTAAATCCTCCTGCATTCCATTTGTTTATCTCATTACACTGCTTGCAACTCAGTTTGGAATTCTTTGTTTTATTTTGACCAATTGAAGTTAACTACTTTGCCAGGTGCATTTTTCTAGGGTCACTTCTCTCTAACTAGTCGCTGAACAACTACGTATTCAGCAATCCATGCTTTTGAAATATCGTCATACAGATCGAATAAACTTGTGTTGACTTTCTGAAAACTTCAAACAACATTCAGTCGTCCACTTTGTTCACTGTTTTTCTTTAATTCAAATTTCTTTGAGGAGCATTTCTTGTTCATCATGACAATATGCTCCACAAAAAACAACTTTTGACTTTTAACGTAACATTTTGAAAAAGAAACTGCACTAGCGGTTCTAATTTTCCTTGCGCTTGCTCTTCAATTAAAAATTTTGCGGCGCTTTCAATCTCAACTCATCGGTCTGTATCTTTTGCAAGAGGTGCTACAAGGGAGGAAAGTTGTGACTTATAATTTCAAAGAACTTGTTGACTTTAGGAAGTGGTGAACCAGGAGTGGTGTATCCTAGCAGTAACTGTGAGCTTTCGGCAGTAATTGTTACCTAGCAGTAACTGAGGTAACCTTGCAGTAACTGGTGTTGTGTAACTTGGTAGTAGCTGATTTGGTGTAACCTGATAGTAACTGGTTTGGTGTAACATAGCAGTGACTGTGGACTTATCTGGCAGTAATTGGCATAACCTGGCAGTAACTGGCATAACCTGGTAGTAACTATCATAACCTAGTAGCAACTGGCATAACCTGACAGTAACTGGAATAACCTAGCAGCAACTGGAATAACCTAGCAGCAACTGTTGAGGAGTAACCTGGCAGTAACTGGAATAACCTAGCAGCAACTGTTGTGGAGTAACCTGGCAGTAACAGGTTTAGTGTAACCTGGAAGTAGCAGGTTTAATGTAACCTGACAGAAACTGCTGCGGTGTATTCTGGCAATAACAGGCTTGGTATAATCTGGCAGTTACTAGTTTGGTATAATCTGGCAGTTACTGGTTTGGTGTTATGTCACCAACTGATAAGAGGTAACACCAGGTGTTGCTTCACAAGTTACTTAATAGCTATTGGTGTTACTGGACACAACTACACCAGCCAGCTTTGCGGTGCTGGATCAAAAAACAGAAAACGTGCTCATAATACACAAAGTTCCACGACCATGTTTTGCTGGAGGAACTGACGCTTTCCTGCTCAGTTTTATGGTATAGGTCAGCAAAACTAAGCCCTTGCAGCTACAGCGCGTTCATCCTTCCTGCATGCGGAAATCCGACGTTAGTCTGATGTTGCTTTCGGTCTTCTGTCATTCTTATGACTGCAGCTCTCTGATTATTTTATTTTATGTTCGTACTTGCACAGCACAACTCGAACAGATGCCCCTACCAGCAGGAAGTGGGGCTTCAGAGATAGACAAACTAGTATTGTGTTACCTGAATGTTATCGTTGAGGTAACATTTCTAGTAGCATGGTATGTAGAGTAGACGAGTGTAACAAGTAAAACAACAAGTCTAGCAAAGTATCATGCGTCGTTCTACATTAAACTGTGTATCTAAATAAAGAAAATCTCTCAAAGAATTCGATTGCTTTCTCCAGACACCGTTTGTTGTTCATCAGTTGACTCAACTGTATCACACCTGACAGTTGACCCAACTGTATCACACCTGACAGTTGACTCAACTGTATCACACCTGACAGTTGACTCAACTGTATCACACCTGACAGTTGACTCAACTGTATCACACCTGACAGTTGACTCAACTGTATCACACCTGACAGTTGACTCAACTGTATCACACCTGACAGTTGACTCAACTGTATCACTTCAATCTACGCATGCCGGAGCGACTGGTGGCAGGGAATTTAAACAATGAAAATACAACAGTTGTTTGAATAATTAATTTGAGTAAAACGACCTTTTAAATAATTAATTTGGATACAACAAATGCTTGTGAAATTAATTTTAGCAAACAAACGTTTGAATAATTAATTCGATTACAACAAACGTTTGCACAATTAATTTAAGCAAAACAAACGTTAGAATAATTTTGCCTACACGACCAGGCATTCAACGCTAACGAGTGTTTCTAGACGCTTTTAGTGAATCAAAATGTGTAGAATTTGTCCCAAAGTGATTGTCCGACTTCTTACTTTGCGACAAACAATTTATGAACACAGAGAAGTCCTCGGAGATTACGTGCAATTATAGTAATTGCCAATGGGTAATTCGGTAGGCCGCAGGGTTATCTATGAATCAATTTACTGCAACAATGAGAGGAATTTGTCCTGGAGCAGAAAATATGTTGAAGGATTCCATCGTTTGTCTGGTGTTCACATTCGTTGAAACAATTATTGTTTTCTTTTGAAGGATTCCATCGTTTGTCTGGTGTTCACATTCGATGAAACAATTATTGTTTTCTTTTGAAGGATTCCATCGTTTGTCTGGTGTTCACATTCGATGAAACAATTATTGTTTTCTTTTGAAGAATTCCATCGTTTGTCTGCTGTTCACATTCGATGAAATAATTATTGTTTTCTTATAGATTTAAAGTTGAGAGGCTGAGGTATGTTGCCAAATGAAATTTTTATCACAAGAAAACCAACGAAGTGTTCTAAATACCATACATATAAACCCAAGAATTCAGTTTGTGGAAGTTTGGAAGAGATAATGAGGATATTTTGTTCTAGTGTACACCCTCCATTTTGTATGATAGTAATGTGGACCTTCTAGTTGTGGTAGTGTAGACTCTTCATTCATGGTAGTGTAGACCATTCATGGCAGTGTAAACTATCTATTTATGGCAGTGTAGACCATTTATGGCAGTGTTAACCATCCATTTATGATAGTGTAGACCATCTATTTATGACAGTGTAAACTTTCAAGTTGTGGCTGTGTAGACCATCCATTTATGACAGTTTGACTCAAAATTTGTGACAGTGTAGACCCTTAATTTGTGGTATTGTATATCATCCATTTATGGCAGTATAGACCCTCAATTTGTGGTAGCGTAGAGAATCCATTTATGGGAGTGTAGACTTTCAATTTATTGTAGTGCAGACCCTCAATTGGTGATAGTGTAGACCCATAATTTGTGGCATTGTAGACCTTCAATTTTTAGTAGTGTAGACCCAGTAGTAGACCCAGAGTTTGTGGTATTGTAAAAGTATTATTCATACTGTTGAGTGTGAACACAATGTGCGTCATATACTCCGATTTTAAAATTCCCAACCTAATTTTAACATAAATACTATCTCGTAAATTATCATGTCAATTCTAGGTATGACTTATAGAGCTGTAAACGACAGAATTTCATCGTTTACTTCCGTTAATTTTTGTTAACTGTTCAGTTTACACTAGACAAGTTTAATTCACTGCCAGAAATTTCGTTTCATGTTCCGCGTTGATGAAGCGAGTGATGGAAGAGTCGTGATTTTAAAGTCACACAACTGTGTTCTTGGTGATGAAATTGAGCAAAACACGACAAAAAATTGTACCTCTAAGTCTCTTAACCGCACTATAAAATGAGCATTCGCTTTGATAAAGAAAATTTATTTTTAAACCAAAATTAATTTGTTCTTAAATGAAATTTTAGATGATTTCATCAAGAGAATTACCTTAATTTAACATCAGGGGATAGAAAGGCAAGCGCATTAAGATCTGAGACATCTGTTCACGAAATCCCATCCAAAATAAAATCTTCGTATGAAACTCCAGCGCAATAAAGTCATTTTTTTCAGGGGACATCCACTGTTTCAGCATTTCTGCGGGGCGGAAGAAAAGTGATGAGAAATTATATTTATAATAGTTTTGCTCTACTACGCCATGGACAGCTTATTTCTCTATTTTTAAATCGTCTTATGCCAATGCTAAATGAAAATACTGAACGGTTTCATATTAACTTCTACATTACAAAGAAAATTTTCTTCATGCTGTTTTTTACACGCATTTCAATTTATTTTTTATTTACGCTTATAGAGCGTGTGGTAACCTAACTTCTTTTTTAAAATGCGTTTTGCTTTGAAAAAAGGAAGTTATGTTTCTGCACCCTATAGTTCCATCAATCTTACAGGTACGAATGGGTTGAGATGATATTACCTAACACGAGTGCTTTTCATCAATTATGAGAGTCTGTGTGTGCTCTAAAATCCTTTAATTTGGATCCCACGCAGGCGTTGGCAACTTTTATTTAAAATTTTTAGAATACCGCGCGTGATGGATTCACCACACGTGACTCGAACTTTTTCTTCTAGCAAATTCCGCAGACAAATTATTCTCTTTTGATAACAAAAGGTGCTAGGTATTCATTTATAAATGAAAATTGTTTGTTAGAGCTTTCTGCGAAAAGTTTTAATAAAATGGAACGCTTTGTCTTTCATAGCATGCTCTCCCTACCTGACTCTCTCATGCACATTTCTTTACACGTGATTTTTCTTAAGGAAACATTTTCTTGCCCATGAAGCACATTTTTTCTTAAAGTGAAGCGCCCTCTCAAAGTGCCTTTTTGGTGTCGTCGGTGACTGTACCTTGGTGACGGTGCGACTCTTGCGTCCCAACAACGACTTTCAAACACGCTATGTCTTCGTGCTGCACATGCCACACTGCTATTTCTAATCTTCTCTGAATCGAAGTCTGCCATCTAAAGTTCAATGTGATAATTGTCAGTACAGTTTGAGAGTTTATACTGTCATAAATAGATTTTCTATACTACCATAAATGGATGATTTACACTGTCATAAATAGATGGTTTATACTGCCATAACAGGGACTTTCAAACACGCCATGTCTTCGTGCTGCACATGCCACGCTGCATAGCGACGTACTCCCACCTAGTGAGTTAGCTGAACAGAACACGTGTATACGACACGCGAGAATCACCTCACGACTTATTGCTTGCTGTCGTGGCAGCAAATCCTCCCTATTTAGTGCTAAGCTGCTCCTGGTGCTAATAGGAATGGCATGGCAGCAATTTTGTTTTCAATTCATCTCGCGGGGGAGCTAAACGAAAATGAATGATTTCAGCGATGCGTGTTTATTGTTCGATTTAATTTGTTTGCTTACTTCAATTGATTCTAAAAATTAATGAAATTTTTCATGACCAATTTGTACACTATTTACAAGCACTTATTTGAATGAAACCTTTTTAAAGAAAATTCTAATCGAATGCATTACTAGTCGAGGCTAAATGCAAAGCCTGCTTAAAGAATAGTGGAAAAGTTGCTTCAAATATTTCCCACTGTTGCAAAAAAAATATTCACAAAATATTCCTTGTTTTTGGAAGTTTCCAATTAACGAACGTGTCGATGCATTGTATTGCTAATTCTTGCAAGGCTTTACACTGAGCTTCACGAAATTATTTTAGAACTTTGATTGTAGAGAGAAACCTCAATTTATTTCGTTGCTATCACCCCTGACGACACTGCTGTTAGAGACAAATATAGTTTTTATATACATCGTTTGGAAGCAGATATCGTACATGAGTCATGTTTTAAAAATTTAAACTAACTTTTGTTCAGAAATGAATGTAAACATATCACCTTAAACATGGAATGAAGCCTCTTTAATACGATTTAATCGAGCGCACTATTATTCAATGAATTCTTTGACAATTGTCACTCTGAACTTTAGATGGCAGACACACAGGCTTCAATTCAGGGCAGATTAGAAACTTGATAGAGTTTCCAATTAGTACATTGAGAACATGGTGAATATTGTGTGGAATACATTTATGGTTTCTGGAAGCATAATTTCATGTATAGTTGCTCTTTGTGAAACTTTACTTTAGTAAAGTGGATCTTGCGTAAATTGCAATGGTTATGAACTGGATGTATCATAAAATTTACACAGCAACTAAAACTACTGTGACTCACTGAATTCTTTCTAAACTCCGTACAATATGAAGTCATTTTACTAACTAAGTTTTGTCGTATGAGAGTTGAACTAGACAACACTGTGACCAGAATACGTCAGTTCAGTTTACGACAAGCAAGCCTGTTATTGTAAACTGAGTTTATTGTAAACTGAGTTTATTGTAAACTGAGTTTATTGTAAACTGAGATTATTGCAAATTTAGATAATTCTAAACACAGATTAATAAAAATTGAGGTTATTGTTGACTGAGCTTATCGTAAACTGAGGAACTGAGCGTAATAAACTGAACGTATTAAACTGAGCGTGTTTTAAACTCTAATTCTGTAAAAATAATCTTTATTTCTTTTGAATAACAATCCTTGTAAATTAATTTTTGGTAAATTGAGATTGTTCATAAATTGATATTTTGTTGGAAAAATACTGTATATTGGAAACGAATTTTTATGAACTATATTTATTGTTAACCAGATTTGTTATCAACTGAAGATATTTTGAACTGAAAGGCTAGTAAATGAAAGTTTTATGAAGTAAAGTAATAATGATATGAATATTCACAGTTTTTAAAAATATTTTACTGTTTCGAATATATATTTCTATGTATTGATCCCGTAATAGCACATAATTATTACTTACCAAACAATTTGGCAAAATTAATTACGAATTGAATCTTATGCAAACCATGAAACCTATTGCTCTCTTTTTTTCTAATAGTTCAGATTTATTGATTAAATTATATACATGAAATAAAAGGTATCAATTTAAATAGTTACATTACACAAGATTGGTTAAAAATATCAACTATATGTTTTGACTCAATTAGAAGCATTCATATATTTATGAATGCTCTAAACTCATGCCTACTGAGCCTGTATCGGCCTAATTTTACTATTGGATACTGACGCCCGAAACATACAAAATTCGCTGGATCTTTTAATCCTGTGTAATATGTTCCGGAAATTTATTGGTAACGTTATTTTATTGCAATCAATAACAACATTAGAGAGCTCGCATTCAAGAGAAATTTTTGAATAACAATTATTTCGCTTGTACTCATAATTTTCTTGCATGAGCTGGGGAGCAAAAGTAAATTAAATGTTAGGAGCAATTTCCGTAGACTACTGAACTTCGAACGCCATGGGCAATAAAGAGGCGGTGGGTGACTTGTTTCTCTGTTCTCTTCGATTTCTCTAACTTACATGAGCTTGCTTATTTATTACAGTTTTAATTATGCATGTATTCTGAATATGTATATGTAAAACACTTTGCTTTGAAAAAGGAAGGTATGTTGCCGCATCCTGAAGTACGTTAATAACTCGTAGTAAATAAGTAAATTTAAATACAATTTGTCTTAGTTCACACAAAAATTGATTGTCTATCTAACATTGACCGTATTTAATGATCTATTTCGTAAGTTTTTGAAATTGATTTAAATTAATTCTGGAAGACGGTACAAAACTAATTTTCAATTTAAACGTACTTAAAATAGAGAGTTCATTAGATTATAATAAAATGAGTGTAAATTTTTATTGTTTCGTAGAATTATACTTATTACACACAATTTTATCAGAACGAGATTTATTTCCTTGGTTTGACACTCCTGACAATTCTGACCTATTTCCATATCACTTTATTCATAACTTGTGTTCATCAAAGCATTCACCACATTCTCAATTCCTTATTGGAAGTCGTTGTAATTTAATGGATGCGTAGAATACACCTTTGATTTGGCACGCTCCTATTCGAAGTAATCACAAAGCGTGAGATCTGGCAATCTCGGTGGTTATTGTCTTTAGTGTTCAAATCCACTCTCACGATTACGAAAAGTTCTTCACAGAAGAACTATTGTTTATCCCTTCGGGGCAAGGAATGGCATTTTGCGTCCCCCATGCAACTATAAATTGCCTGCAGTAAATATTTGTAATGATTTGTTCTTTTACATTTAGCGGTAATATTCACTATTTTTACCACTAGTGAACCCGTGCCATCAAAAATGATGGCAAATCTAGTGTATCATAAACACTTAGAATGCAGTATTTTTGAGCCGCAATAGAAGTAGTTATAGCCATTCGTGTCATATACTAAATACAGAAATTCAGCATTACTGAAAGCAACTGGGAGCTTGTGTATGTATATTGTAATATGCAATACCCCGCCGAACTCGGTATCCACGATACAAACTCGAGTATATAAGGCTCTGGATCTCTCTAATTTTTTTGAAAGTGACATTATAGTGCACTTGTACAGCGAAAATAGGTGTATTAATTCACCAGTGAACTGAGACCAAGACTGCCAGTGCTAATTTCTTCCTATCTATTCTTAAGAGCGTGACACAAAACCTATAAATAAATAAATAAATATATAAACACACGACGGTCATTCTTAGCATTAGATTATTCTTAATTATTTACCAACTAGCCAGTTCCCGTGAAAATTCCACGATTTAGATTTAACTAATTTAAAATTATTATAAAGATAAATGCATTAAAGGTTAATGTCGAATTATTGTGTTTTGAATGACTAAGTTTTATTAATATATACAGAACTTTCATTCTGTATCTTATCTACCGATAACATGGCCCAGATAGTACCCGTTAAATTCTTTCAGAGTGATAAAATCAAGGATCTGTGTAATAAATACATTGTTCAGTTTTACCCATGGTACTATCAGAATCTGAATATTTTCCATGAATTTATACATAACTTCCATTTTGTATCGTTTTACCGATAACATAGCTGTGTAAGAGAAGAAAACTAATAACGATAGAAAACTTTTATAGTGATCGGGCGCCTTTGGTATCCACAATACAATGTTTGTGATAAATGCATACCCGTTCTGATTTCAGTTCAAACGTTTTTCTTCAGTAATAGAAAGGAAGTAATGGGACGGACACACACAGATACAGAGATAGAGAGAGATGGAGATACATTGTCTATTATATATTTACAGTAGTTTTTCATCTTCTTCTTGCATTTATTCTCATTTTTATAAAATTGTCTTAATGATAAATAGTTTCTGTATGTGATAGAAAACAAATTTATGATTAACATGCTTCAACCGTTGTTAAAATCTATTCTTTCTTTACCGAGTTATTAACATTCCAAGATTACAGTTTGCGTTAATCCGAGTATGGTCGACCCTGTCAAGTATTACGTCCAAATATGTATTAACAACTTATGTATAACATGTGTATTGTGCATTTACATAAAAATCAATAATGTGGGACTACATGTATATACATTAAATTAAATTTTTGACGTAAGAAATGTGAATCATTTTTTCATATTTTCCGCGGAAGGGCGGTGGACCAAAAGTAAGTTAAATCTCAGGAGTATTTTCCGTAGACTTAATCTATGAAATAAACGTTGCAGTCTGTGCTAGGCGGAGATGAAATATTCCTTTCTAGACTTCGGTCTCACTTCCCTTTATTTATTGAATGTATAATTGAATATTATTAATGCTTAATTCAAAATTCAATTTTATTATACATATATCATAAGAAGTTAAAAAATTACGTATTCAATCTGTATATAATATGCGGATATTAAATTTAGAGTGAATATGGTATATATACATGCGGTAAACAAGATATATAAAATTAATATTTTCATAAAATGAATACGTTTGAATGCATGTGTATCATATAACAACGTATGAATACTCGCGTTAAAATCAAATTTATGAGTTACGTTTTTAGGAATCATTCTGTGTATTCCGATTTCTCCTGCAAGGTTTGAATAACATATGTAAATTAAATCTTAGGAGTTTTCCATTTGGACTACTGAGCTAAAAACGTCGTATGGGATGTTAGGGAATTAATTCTGATTTGGAAGTCAACTATGAACTGAAAAATCAGTTTCTTTATTCAAGAATTGGTTTTACTTGTAGATCAGGATGAAATAATTTTCCATTTATTAGCAATAATAATTCACGAATTAAGTTAAATTTGCAGAAAAAGCTTTGTTCACATGCATTTTTTTGTTCATAGGTTTTATTTCAGCTGAACGTGGTGCCAGTTCTGTGATCTATTCAGGGCTAACGAATGCTCATCGTCTGTAATATTGCTTAACTCGATTATGTGCGGTTCTAGATGAAGAAATTTCAACTTTTATTCAAACTTCATTTATTGCACACATGCACTTTTTAATTTTGTAAGTTTTGGCTTTAAACGATTCAATGATTTAAAAATTATTTAACTTAGCTCTAAGTAGATTTTCTCTTTTTAAATTTTCGTTGATGCACTTTAAAAATTCAACGTTTAATAAAGGCATCCCTAGCCATCTAATGTAAAACTTAGAGCAATACTTTCATGAGATCTTCGAAAGTTTTCTAGGTGAGCTAGCCTTACTTTTTCGTTTGATTCTTCTCCCCCAAGCGAGAGGCCTGTTTATCGTGCAGCTGAACACAGTCACATCTTGTGATAACGGGCTAATAAGTGGAAACCACTGTTTCTATTATAGCCGTTTCTCCATTATATTAAAAAAAAATTATTCACCTTTTGTAGATGACAGATGAGTTTATGACAATGTTCTTTCCAAGACTAAAGGGCTGGTGAGCCTAGTACTGCAGTCAGAGTGAAGATAACAGTAAGACTTACACTCCTTTTGTCACTAACACTGTCTCTGGATTACGAAGTCACTCGAAAGTGACAAATAAAGGCTAAACACAAGAGAGCAAAGCGACAACACAATGCAACTTACACTCCTTTTGTCACTGATACTGCCTTTGAATTGGACAAATAAAGGGTAAACACAAGAGAGCAAAGCAACAACGCTCTCAAACGACATGCAGTACACAACATTTCACGAGTTAACGGACTCAGTCATCTGTTCCCGCTACGCTCAAACGCTTCGTTTATTGGACAATTTGTTCGCTATAATCGAATGCTTGGGTTATTGGAAAATTTGTCAGCTATAACCTAAATCTTGTGATAAGAGGTCTGTTATTACGAGGTGGATTGTACCTTCATTTGTTGGGCTATTATTATACTATAATTTGAGCGAACTGTCCATTTCATAACACATGGTACTGTATAGGCTTCATTAATGCTGTTGGAAAACTCTAGACGCAGATTCGGGTAGAAATATCCTTATACAGGCAAGATATCTTCCTTTTTTTCAAAACAAAGCGCTTTGAAAGAAGGAAGTGATGTTGCCGCACCCTGTACAATTATTCAATTAGTTAGAGATTACGTAATTCAGTGGAGTGAGCATGCCTGATGTGTCACGTAAAAACCCTCTAGAAGTTTCTGCTCCCTGTTCCTTTTTAGTTTTTTATTGGTTTTTGTTTGTTGTAGTGGGTTCGTTCTTGTTGAAAATTTTTTATAAGGAACACCGTATTAAGTCTTACCTAAAATCCATTCTCTTTCTATCGACATTATGTCAAAATTGTTGTATTCTTTTTTGCGAAAGAAATGTCGTTTACTTAAACTTCATATCTCTGTTCAACAATGCGCTGCCTGATGTTTCGAGAAAGCAGACTGGTTTGCTTTGGGAGTGCTTTCTGAGTATTCAAAATATTAACGTGCAATATTTTGTGACTTCTATCATAACTCTTGTAAACTTTCATTCTCTACGATAGCTTTCTCTGGAACGAGTTGACTTTCTTCTCTTTTCTTTGTCCATGGCGCACGCTGCATTACAATATTTTTGTCGTTCGATTATACTCTCCATATTCCTCAGAAGTTTTAAAATTCTCTTCATCATAACTTAGCCTTAATGGTTCTTTATTTTACATACATGAGGGTAAAATTCAAGAGAGAGGAATAAAGTTCAACAGATTACTGGAGTTATCCCACCGGCTGCATATTACTGCATAAAAGACTTGAATTAGGAAAGCTCCCCTCTTTCTTGTTAGAAAAAAACACAAAAACAGCTAAGGGAGTCAGGCTTCAGGTGTGGACAAGAATGATACAACAGAGAATTTGTGTTCATTTTTACACAATATGTATTCAGAGCAACTGCACTACAAGGTAAGAAATGCAAGAAAACTTCACCAGTGTATAATTCATGCTTTAAAACAATAACATTCTCTCTAATAATTGAAGCTAACACAACTGCGGTGTGTAAGATGACCATCTATTCAATGATCAGTGACCTTTTCGCTTCCTCCAGTGGAAACAGCTCCCTTGGCTGCGTAAGTCCATTACCAGGAGAGCTAGACTGCTACCAATCTTGTCAACATAGTTGGCCCCCAGTAATGGGAAGCGTCTCTCTGTCTGATGCGTGGTAGCGCCACACTGCCGTGTTTGTTCTATGCCTCGTAGAGACCAGCCTATTTACAGACGCATCTATACGAGCCAAGGCAAGGAGGCGCCTTGCAAACTAGACTTTTCGGTGTCCATTAGCATCATTTTACGACGCTGTTTCCATTTGCATTATCTTACTTTCTTGTAGGATAAAATAAAATAGAGTATGACAACAGGAGTGACGTGTTTGGTCCAATCTTGGGCTGCTACCAAGTCCCATGCCGTCTACAGTTATACTGAGTATACCTTGAATCAGTTTTTCATAACACCGGGTGTTTCTCATTCAATATTTGGACCCATTTGGACCTATTTGCATTCATTTGTCCCCGTTGGTATCCCATCTGTACCCATCAGTACTCATTGACTGCATCTGACTTCGCTATTCGTATTTGCATCATATTTTTTTGAACCCATCGCATCATTTTACAATAGTATTCAATTTCACATCATCGTCAGGAATGAAGTTCTTTTGTTTCATTTTACTTAATTAAGGAGGTTTTTTAACTCTGTTCTGATCTTGATGGTAAACTGAATGCTTGGTCAATCTTAGCCTTATTGTCTTGCCTAGACACTACAGTCTTGCTTAGACACTACAGTTTTACCTAGACACTACAGTCTTGCCTAGACACTACAGTCTCACCTGAGATTGACAATGTTTAGTAATTTTCTTCCCATAGTTCGATTCATATTTCTCTGAAATGTCAGCTCATAATTAAAATTTTTCCCAATGTTAATTTTGTATTTTAGAAATGGGAAGTAAGTTACGTTTGTGGTATATTTTTTTTAATTTGATTATCCATCAATTACCTCAACCTTTGAGCTTTACATTACGTGAAGATATCGAAGAACTGGGGAAAAAATAACTACGAAATAACTATGGAACATTTAAACGCTCAAAAATAACCATTTCTGTAGCAGGGGAGCACCAATGAAGAACAGTTTCTGGCGCAGGTATGTGTTCCCTGCCTCTCTTCTTCCTTTTTTTAAATCAGACGCACACGGTTGTGGGTGCGCACTAAAAGCCGTGACTAACAATCACTTTAATTCGTGAAACAAGTTTTAATTTCATTCAGACATCACAAACTCCTGTCGAATTCGCTACGATTGCTAAACGGAAAGGAGTTCATCCGCAGCTGTTGCTCAGCTGCCTAGGTTGCAGAGGGCGTATAGATTTGCATATTCATGCGTGCAGCTCGCGTCTGAACACTGGTGCGTTCAAGCGACGACTCCTGGATTTTGAGATTGGGAACAAATTTCATTTTAAGGTTGTGAGCTTTCAGATTTACTGATAGTGAATACTGTGAACTGAGAAAATACTGAAAACGAGACTCCTGGGTTCTAAGATTCAGAAACACATTTCATTATGAGATTGTGACCTGTGAGG
>VCRD01007508.1:5834-17080 GCA_006783055.1 Trinorchestia longiramus
CCTCCCAAAGAACTAGGATTAATTTTCCCACAAACATCACTATGGATTAGCTCTAAGGGCTTACGCACTTTTCTTTGATCTACTCTAGAAAAAGGAAGTTTATGGATCTTGCCATCACAACAATTTTCACAAAAAATATTCTCATTTCTTAGAGAACAATCAAAACCTCTAACAAGATCAAGAGACTTCAATTTCTTAAGATTATCAAATCCCAGATGACAAAATCTCTTGTGCCACAACAGGTCATCCGAGGAGACACTCGACCATTTTGCGGCTACATGATAGGAACAATCTAGTCTATAAAGTCTTCCTACCTTATGACCAGCAACTATCAGCTCATTATTTTCATCTACAATCTCACATGTGCTTTTATTGAAATGGGTTTCCTTACCACATTCTGCATTCTGAGCAACAGATATCAAATTCCAAGCTAGCTCTGGCAAAAACAACACATTTTTGACAACACAATTCTTTACCTGCATGTTAGGCAGTGTTATTTCAAGACGCACATCTCTAACTCCAATACCTTTCAAGGCTCTACCATCACCAATTTCAACTCTTACAGGAGAAGATAGATCAGAGTAAGATGAAAATTTACTTTGCTTGTTGCACATGTGCTGAGTAGCACCTGAGTCAACTATCCAGGAATCACAGTCAACATTACCTATAGGAAAAGCACTAGTAAACATAATAGTTTCACCTGTAGATGAGCTTCGTGCATCTCCTGCTTTGTTTGCTTGGAATGTTCTATTTTCTTTTTTCAGTCTTTCTTCATAGACTCTGCACTGTCTCTTAATGTGGCCTTCTTTACCACACTCAAAACACTTAATGAGCTTTTTGTTCCTTTTGAAACTCACTAGCAATTTTTCACTGGAGTCTGAAGTACCAAGGCTGCCTCGCTGTCTTCTTTCTTCGTTTAGGAGACGCTCAGTTACAACTTCCCACGCTGGTTTCTTTTCATGGGCTTCATGAGCAGTTACCAGAGTAGAAAACCTATCTGTTAGTGATGATAGCAGGATGATCACACGCTCTTCTTCTTCTTCCATAGCATCACTAATGATAGCCAGCTCCTCAAAGAGTTCAACAAACACTTTTAGATGATCTTGCAGATTTTGACCATTTTCCAACTTCATGTTGAACAGCTTTTTCTTCAGCGTGAATTTGTTTGCCCATGATTTCTTCTGGAATGTGTTTTGAAGTTTCCTCCAAACTTCAACAGGGTCAGTCGGATCCACCCAGCAAGTAGAGTTGACTTTGATCTACTCCCAGGATAATTGTTGCCAAGGCTAAATCTCGGCGAGATTCAAACTTCCTCCGAGCTGCCTCATCTGCCGTTGTGGATATAGTTTCAGTGCCTTGAACTATATCCCACAGTTTATCCTTCACAAGACACATCCTCATATATATCTTCCACGTTGGATAATTTCTCTCGTTGAGTGGTTCCATGCAACTTTTACCACTGTTAGAGTCTGCCATGTTCTTCACACTTGCTGCACTGTGTTAAGTCAACAAACTTCTACGCTTCCTTGTAGTCACCACAGTTTGTTTCGAGACTTACTGTGTTCACTGAAGATTTATCTTTGGAGCGTTGGGCCCATAACCTTTGTTAGAAAGTTAGAAAAATCACAGGAGCGTGATTACGTTAACCAAGTTTACTTCAGTGAACACAGTTTGGTTATAGTACAGACACCAATGTTTACATGGCAACGGCAGGCACAAGAAAGGGGCCGGAAGCAGAGAACGCACCTAGAAAATGGTTCTATACCACTAGCTGATTCTAAACGCATTCTGTTACAAGAGTATTCATCACAGCGTTACGCAGTAACCTTAAACACACTGAAGTTGAACACATTCAAGGTGAACATTTACACATTCAACAATGCGCCCAATGGGCAGCGATTCCGTTTAGTGTGGCGGTCCTGAACAAGTACGATGTCGCCGACCCCATATTTTCGAGGGCTCTTCCATTTTCGTAGAAATGTGAAATTTGAAAGATATGAGCGGCGCCACCGATCCCAAAAACAATCTGCGAGGAATTGTACGCGTCTCCATATGCGCTTTCCGTACGCAAGAAGATCGGCGTCTGAAAATGTGCCAGCTGAGTCGTCCGGCGACTTCATGGTCATTAACATCGCTGGGGAGAGAGGGCAAGGATCGTTAAAGTCGGAAGACACTCCCCACAGTGGTGTGTTGTTAACGATGCTGGCGGCCTCTTGAAATAATGTTGACAAATCATCTCGGGAAAGGTTGTGTGATCCCGTTCGCGCCAACGATGTCGCCATGGCGTTTTTCAGTGTCCCGATTTTTCGTTCCCAGACTCCGCCTCGATGGCTTGCTCCTGGGGGGTTGAAAATCCACTGACAACCCTTGTCATTTGCTTCTGCTTGCAGATCGGCGTATGACAGGTTTTCTTCGTCTTGATTGTGGGCGCCCACGAAATTTGTGCCGCGGTCGCTGCGAATTATCTTGCAGGGTCCTCTGATGGCTATGAAACGACGGAACGCGTTTTTAAAGCTTGATGTGTCGAGAGCTGGCAGAGGCTCGACGTGAATGGCACGAGACACCAGACACGTGAACAAAAGTGCCCAAAGCTTTTTCTGAGAGTTGCTGGGCCTCGTGCTCTTCCCTTCCACCACCTGGTAGGGGCCAAACACGTCAAGGCCAACGTTTGAGAACGGGGGACATTCCTCTAACCGATCGCTTGGCGGGTCGGCCATTTCCTGCTCTCCGAGTTTTGCCCTTAACTTGCGACACAATACGCACTCGGAAATGATGCGTTTGATGAGCGAGGTGCCTCGTTGAATGTGGAATCCAGCCATCCGAATTGCTCCATGAGTGATGTACGAACCTTGATGCTGAACCTCTGTGTGAAAGTGGCGGATCAAGGCTACTGATATAGGGTGTTTTTCAGGCACCACTAGTGGACACTTTATGCCCAAGGGCATTGTAGAGTTCTGGAGACGACCTCCCACTCTCAGCATCCCGTGACGGTCGATGAATGGTGCTAAGCTGGATAGCTTGTGGCCGCCTGGTACATTCACAACCTGGGTGCAAGCGTTCATGAGTTCAGGGAAACATTCCTGTTGTACAGACCGTATCAAGATGTTCTGAGCATCTTCCCACAAAATATCTCTTCTAACAGCCAAAGAGTGTCCACTCCTCTGGCGTGCTCTGTCAAGGAGTCCCAATGCAAACTTGTATACCAGCTGAACAGTTTTTAACATTGATCTTAGATTGCTGCGATTTAGAGTTATGGAATTTATGGGATACATGGACGGACTTAAAACTGTCTTTAGCGTCAGCGAGGTGCCTTCCACCGTTACGGGTAACGCCGCCGGAGGCACCGAACAGTGAAACGATGTGCTCCACAAGAAATCAGGTCCCGTCAGCCAGATACTTTCTCTTAGATCTGCCGGGCTTATGGGTCTAGTAGCTATATCGGCCGGGTTTTTATCGGTCGGGACGTAGGTCCATTGGCTAGCAGAAGAGGCTGACAGGATCATTTGAACTCGCCTACTTACATATCGGGAGAACCTCTTGCTTTTGTTTGACAAATAACCCATTACAATTAAACTGTCGGTGTAAAATGTTGTGACCTCAACGCTCATCTGGAGTTCTTCAAGAACTTCACAATGAGCACGAGAGGCATCTACAGCTGCACACAATTCTAGTCTCGGTACTGACGTTGCGGAGCGCGGAGATACCTTGGAAGACCCTGTTACAAAGGATACTTGTACTTTACCGTCCGTATTTACAGACCTAAGATAAATTGCGTGCCCTATGGCGTCGATTGACGCGTCACAAAAAACATGAAGAGTTGGCTGTGCACACTTGCCAAAACCTAAGGGGCGGTAGCTCCGTGGCACCGCGATTTGAGGGGCCTGTCGTAATACTTGATCCAGTCGTCCCACAGCAGTTTGTATTCGACCGGGAGGGGTTTGTCCCAACTTGTCTTCTTTGCTTTTTTGTCCTTATCGTTTGATGATTCCTCGTCGTGTTTACTCGACATGACCTTGCGTTGTATTAACTTGCCCCTTAGTACTACCGAGCAAGCTACTCCCAACGGGTCGAAAATAGCATTGACGAAAGACAATATACCTCGTCGGGTGAACGGCTTTTCTTCGAGGTCCGGTTTGATGATGAGAAGATCGCGTTTTATGTCCCAGAATACACCGAGGGAACGATGTAAAGGGGCGCGATCTAGGTCGACTATCTCCGTGTCTTCGGCCAACTTGCTCGAAGGGAAGGCCCTCATCACCTCATCTGAACTTGAGACGATCTTGTGAAGGCGGATCTTGTATCGCTCCAGAATGGGGCGCGCCCCTGTCAGTATTTGAATGGCTTGCTCGGCCGTTTCTGCAGATCCTAGTCCATCATCGACGTAGAAGCTGTTCAAGATAAACCTTTGTGCTTCGGGATACATGTAGGCTGAGGGATGCGAAGTCGCGTGCCGCATTCCGTAGATGGCGATGGCCGGCGATGGTCTGTTTTCAAAAATATGCACAGTCGCCCGGTGTGGAATTAGACCGTTGGATGGATTGTTGTGAGCAAACCAGTAAAATCGTAGATAGTCTTGATCTTCTTTCGTAAGATGGAAAGCGTGATACATAGCTTCCACATCAGCCATGAAAGCGACAGCATGCATGCGGAACCTCATTAGGACGCCTCTCAGTGCGTTGTTGTAGTCGGGTCCCTGGAACAATTGATCGTTGAGATTTACTCCGTAGTATGTTGCAGAGCTGCCGAAAACGAGGCGAATTTTACCCTTCTTTGCGTTATCTACCGGGAATACAGGCAAATACCATACTTTACCAGGTTGAGCCGCGTTTATCTCGTTTGGCGAAATGTGTTCCACGTGTCCCTCCGCTAAGTTCTTGCCCATGGCCGTCAAGCACTGAGTTAGCTTGTTGGGTTCCTTGCTGAGTTTGCCTAGGGTATTGCGAGTCCGTTGCAATACAGGTAAACGATTATCTGGGAAGACGGGATGATCGGATTTAAATGGTAATGGCATTTCTAAATTCCCTTTATTGTTTACCCTTATCGATGTCCTTATTCTATGAGCAAACAATACCTCGTCTGCGGATAAACCAGTCAATTCGTCATCAAGTCGTTCTGTGAACACGTTGTGCTGGTCGCTCATGGGCCAAAGACCCTTGTCCTCGCGAGCTCTGGGAACAAATGGGGAGTTAGATCGTTCTACCTGACAATTTGTTTTAAGCGTGCGATATGATATTGACTGAGAGACGTGTGAAAGGGTTGAGTCGGACGACGAGCATGGGGTGCCTATGAGACCCCACCCAAGGGGAGTCTCGATAACGTATGTACGACCCTCACCGTACGATGTGGGTTTTAAGCAGTGCCCGGCATCTCTACCTAACAACATCAATACCTCTGCTGTCTCGTCTAGATCATCGAATTTATCCACCAGATGGGCCAAATGAGGACATGTTCGCACTTCGTCCGGACTCGCTATCTCGGTTTTTGATGTAGGAATGTATGGGTTTGTGAGTAGTGGAGGGAGGTTGAAAACCTTTCCATTACGCAGACCCTGAACTGTGAGTCCACTGATTGTCTGGCTTCTAATAGTAGCCTTCTTCCCTTGCGCAGCCGTCTCTATTGAGTACGACTCCGTCGGAGATTTGATACCAAAATATCTAGCCACTTTAGGACTCGCAAATGACAAATTGCTATGCAAGTCCAGTATGGCATAACACAACAAATGTTTATCCCTAAGAGAAATCTTAACGAGTATAGTTAGTGAGCAGCTTCGTTGATGTGCTTGCGCTGTTGTCAAGCAGTTGATTCGTGCGCTGCATGACTGAAATTGGTTTGTTTAGCTGGCGGTGCGCTGCGTTGGACTGACGTAGTTCTCTCTTGGTTGAGTCCCTCGTTGTGGGTTGTATGGAGGGGCACGCGGATTCAGTCTTGAATCCCGGTGGAGAGTGGTCGGGTGTCCGCCGTTACAAATGTTGCACGTCACGGAAGTTGTGCAATCTGACTTTTTCTGTTTGCCGAGGCAGCGGTAACACATATTGTGTTGTCGAATAAATGTGTTCTTCTGATCGATGGATAGTTTGGAAAACTGGTTGCAGCTTACTGTGGCATGCCCATTTACTTGGTGGTATTTGCAAGTGTAAGACTTGTTGACATCAGTGCGAAAAGTTTTTACGTGCTTCGTTGGCTCTGCACCTTGTGTGCGTGGGGCGTCGGGGAAGTACGTGGAGCAAATCGTTGCGATGGTCTTGTCGAGAAAGCTAAAGAAAATGCTTATCGTTGGGTGGGGTACTTGGTGTGTGTCCATGTACGTTGTTGCGAACGATTTCCACGATCTTAGGAGAGGCACGGGCAATTTGTTGAGAAGTATATTCATTCCTCTAGGGCAGTTAAAATACGTTGGCTCTGAGGTGTATGCCATGGTGTTGATCACGGTACATGCGATGTTCTGGAGTTCCTGCAATTGTACCTTATCGTTTACGTACTTGATTTGCGGGAAGTCGACAATGTCTTTGTCCTGACAGGTCAGGATATATAATAAATATAAATAAATTGGAATTTGTATTAGAGGAAAAAAGGACAGAGGGATACTCGTTAGCTGGCAATACCGAGATGCTGTGACGCCAGCGGCGTGTCGGCACTCGGCATAGCTTTTGTCTGGTCCCACCATCATCGAAGCTACATGTACCTAGACCGTAGTCAGCATCGTTTTTTAAAAACAGTGTTAAGTTCCACACCAAACCAAAAATGTAAGATATGCGTAAAAGTGCAAAACGTAATCGTGAGTATACTTAGATGCATAAGCCTGTTGATACCAGCGTTATCATAACTGTGCATTATCATAATTGTGAAAATGCAGCCATAGCCTATGTAGACAGGAGGCCGACTGTGATATCCACATGTGACACTGAGGAATGCTCAGGGGACTAGAGTCTTTTAATATAATATTCTGTCGCCAGTCATAGCTGTAGAATTTGTGTAATACTGACAAGTATCAGAATGTGCATTTCATGTGAGCCAGGAGGTTATCTCATCAGTGTGTTTGTGATGAATTAAATGTCCATTCTTTCCTGCTCAATAGAGTCCTGGACATTCAGTAATATATCAAAAAGCATTCTACATGCACAGTCAATTCATTCATTTAACTGGTACCTATTCACAGGAAATGTAACATTCAGTGTAGAATGTAGAAAATGTTTTCTGGTCTACAGCAGCATTACTATGTGTTCAATGTAGTTGCAAAAGCTTCTCACTGTTGAATGTTTAAATGGTCACCTTGAATGTGTTCGATTCTTGTATATTTAAGGTTACTGCGTAACGCTGTGATGAATACTCTTGTAACAGAATGCGTTTAGAATCAGCTAGTGGTATAGAACCATTTTCTAGGCGCGTACTCTGGTTCCGGTCCCTTTCTTGTGCCTGCCGTTGCCATGTAAACATTGGTGTCTGTACTATATCCAAACTGTGTTCACTGAAATAAACCTGGTTAGCGTAATCACGCTCCTGTGATTTTTCTAACCTTCTAACAAAGGTTATGGGCCCAGAACACGCTCCAAAGATAAATCTTCAGTGAACACAGTAAGTCTCGAAACAAACTGTGGTGACTACAAGGAAGCGTAGAAATTTGTTGACTTAACACAGTCCAGCAGGTGTGAAGATCATGGCAGACTCTAACAGTGGTAAAATTTGCCTGAAACCACTCAATGAGAGAAATTATCCAACGTGGAAGATATATATGAGGATGTGTCTTGTGAAGGATAAACTGTGGGATATAGTTCAAGGCACTGAAACTATATCCTGAACGGCAGATGAGGCAGCTCGGAGGAAGTTTGAATCACCCCGAGATTTAGCCTTGGCAACAATTGTCTTGAGAGTAGATTCAACTCTACTTGCTGGGTGGATCCGACTGACCCTGTAGAAGATTGGAGGAAACTTCAGAACACATTCCGGAAGAAATCTTGGGCAAACAAATTCAGGCTGAAGAAAAAGTTGTTCAACATGAAGTTGGAAAATGGTTAAAATCTGCAAGACCATCTAAAAGTATTTGTTGAACTCTTTGAGGAGCTGGCCATCATTGGTGATGCTATGGAAGAAGAACAGCGTGTGATCATCCTGCGATCATCACTACCAGATACGTTTTCTACTCTGGTAATTGCTCATGAAGCCCATGAAAAGATACCAGCGTGGGAAGTTGTAAGTGAGCGTCTCCTAAATGAAGAAAGAAAACAGCGAGGCGGCTCTGGTACTTCAGACTCCAGTGAAAAATTGCTAGTGAGTTTCAAAAGGAACAAAAAGCTCATCAAGTGTTTTGAGTGTGGTAAAGAAGGCCACATTAAGAGACAGTGTAGAGTCTATGAAGAAAGACTGAGAAAAGAAAATAGAACATTCCAAGCAAACAGAGCAGTAGATGCACGAAGCTCATCAACAGGTGAAACTATTATGTTTACTAGTGCTTTTTCTATAGGTAATGTTGACTATGATTCTTGGATACTTGACTCAGGTGCTACTCAGCATATGTGCAACAAGAAAAGTCAATTTTCACCTTACTCTGATCTATCTTCTCCTGTAAGAATTGAAATTGGTGATGGTAGAGCTTTGAAGGGTGTTGGAGTTGGAGATGTGCATCTTAAAATAACACCACCTAATATTCAGGTAAAGAATTGTGTTGTAAAAAATGTGTTGTTTTTGCCAGAGCTAGCTTGCAATTTGATATCTGTTGCCCAGAATGCAGAATGTGGTAAGGAAACCCAATTCAATAAAAGCACATGTGAGATTATAGATAAAATAATGAGTTGATAGTTGCTGGTCGTAAGGTAGGAAGACTTTATAGACTAGATTGTTCCTATCATGTAGCTGCAAAATGCTCGAGTGTCTCCTCGGATGACCTGTTGTGGCACAATAGATTTTGTCATCTAGGATTTGATAATCTTAAGAAACCGAAGTCTCTTGATCTTGTTAGAGGTTTTGATTGTTGTCTAGGAAATGAGAATGTTTTTTGTGAAAATTGTTGTGATGGCAAGAGCCATAGACTTCCTTTTCTAGAGTGAAACTAAAGGATACAGGCTGTATGATTTTAATGCCAAAAGGTCTTGTTGAGTAGAGATGTGGTATTTAATGAATCTCAGTTTATGTCATTTGAGAAGGAGCCTTCAAAAGAAATTGAGTGTGTTCCTTGGTCCTTCCCTCAAGAAGAAAAACATGAGGATTCAGAAGGAGAGTTGGAGCTCCGTCGTTCAACTAGGAACAGAGCTGCTGCTGATAGATTTGGAGGATGGGTATAGGTGTGATGCAGACTAAAAATGAAGTGTTCCTAGAGCAGTCTGCTTATACTAAGGCCCTGCTGTCTAGGTTTGGCATGGATAAAGTAAATTCTGTTGCTACTCCTGCAGATATTAATGCAGAACTTGTCACAACTTCAGATGAAGTTGAGGAATGTGACAAAGACTTATACCAAAGTGCTGTAGGTAGCCTTTTGTACAAAGGAAATTGATCTCGTGTATTGTCCTTCGAATGATATGCTTGCTGATATGTTTATTAAGGGTCTAAGTGCCGAGAAGTTCTCCAGGCTGAGAAGGAAGCTAGATGTAGTTTTTCTTTGAGAAGCACATTCAATGTGAGAAGGAGTGCTGAATGTTTAAATGTTCCACCTTGAATGTGTTCGACTTTAGTATGTTTAAGGTTAATGTGTAACGCTGTGATGAATACTCTTGTAACAGAATGCGTTTAGAGTCAGCTAGTGGTAGAGAACCATTGTCTCAGCGCGTTCTCTGGTTCCAACCTCTTTCTTGTGCCTGCCGTTGCCATGTAAACATTGGTGTCTGTACTATAACCAAACTGTGTTCACTGAAATAAACCTGGTTAGCGTAATCACGCTCCTGTGATTTTTCTAACCTTCTAACACAAACCTCCCGGGATCATGGATCATCATCATCACCCCTACTCAAAGAATGTTAACCTTAAGAATTTGAAAAACCAATATAGCCTACTAAATATCTATGTACTGTGTACTCGATTGGAAATAAAGATTGTTTGTTTTGTTTGTATCGACTCCAAAATCATTCTAAATTAATTACGATATTTCATAAGCACTACAAATTATAAGGTGAGAATTGAGCGAATGGAGAATAAAAAATGGATTTAACAAATCTTTGAATGGAATTTGAGTAAAAGTCTTTGTGAGAATATTTGTTTGGGGCATGCAAGAAAACTGAAGATTCAGAAGATTGTTTGTGTTAGAATTGGAAAACCTATGGATGATTGGTAATTGAGAAATCATGGATGTAAATGACTGGAGTGGGATTGCAATAAGTGGAACAAAGAAATTGAAAAATTAATAAAAGAGTATAGTCTGAACAAATGGAAGCATAGTATGAATGGAAAACTACTTTAATTTGGTATACCAGTAGAAATCTACCAAGGTTAGAAATGTTTCATGATGGAAGTTTTGGCAGCCAACTCTTGTTTGCCGTCAGATGTAAGGCATTAAGTGTAAATAGGCTTAAGTCGAGATGTAATGAGGGGAATACAAGGTTATGTCTGCAGTATAACAGAGGAGTAGAGGAAACAGTTGAACATCGTGTCTTAGAATGTAGTAAATATGAACATGAGTGAGAGAGCCTCATGGATGTGGCCATGAGGAGTATGGAGAGAACCAGTGGAATGCCAGAAGTGTTGAAAAGGACTTTGGTATGAGATATCTTGTAGGGCTGGATGAGGAATTTAACATGACCATTGTGGATGCAATGAAAAATTTCCCAGTGTATGCATGGAATAAGCAACATTGATGTTGAACAGTCATTTTTTTCAATGTGACTACCTGCTAAGCAGGTGGGGCTGTTTATGACAAGCTGGATCTTCCAGTGATGCCCTCGCTTGGCTGGTTCATTTTTATTGAATGACTCAGGGTGGCCCTGGAGGAATTACTTTAGACGACCTTGGCTCACAGGAGAAAAACTCTGTGATACCATCCTGTTGTATGCCTGTGTATTAGAGGGAATTGAAGGCCTTTACAAAGGCCCCGGCTAAACGCTGGCCTTCAAATCTAAGTCTAAGTCCAAGTTTAGGGTAACGAATCATTTCTGGGGTTACCACTTTGGGGTAGCGATCTATTTCTGGGGTTACCACTTTAGAGTCACGAGTTTAGGGAACGTGTTATTTTCTGTTGTTTTAATTTCGTGGGTGATGTTCTTCGTGGGGAAGTGATACGATCGGCTTCGTAGCTTGCAGATTTATTATTTGACACGATCAAAATC
>VCRD01007509.1:1171-13892 GCA_006783055.1 Trinorchestia longiramus
TCAGCCACCACCGATGCGAGGGCGTTTCAGCCACCACCGATGCGAGGGCGTTTCAACCACCACCGATGCGAGGGCGTTCAGCCACGACCAATGCGAGGACGTGAAGCCACCATCGATACAAGCTAGAACAAAGGAAACATCGCAAACAAAAGAAAAAATAACCTACCTTTAGTCCTGGGGCTATATGGACTAGTATTCGAAGCCCCAAATAAACACGACAAAGAAGAAGAAAAAATCGAGGGACTTCGCGTCTTCTACGACGCAGTCGAGCGAGGAGTGGCGCTTATTCGGTCTTTCAACCTCCGTCTGACCTAACACGAGGAACAGTGCCAGTTCCTCCTTCAAGTTAATAGACCCTCCCTCTCTTCACCGAGGGGTAATACTCACCAAGAGCGGGACCGGCAACCCTGCTGGGAACTGGTGTCCGGCTTGTCCGCTGTCGAAAGATGACATTGCCTCGTTAATGAGTTCGTGCATGCGGGTAAATGACAAAGTTGTGACCCGCCACGTCTAAATACCAACGGATTGAGGCCAAACTTGGCACACGATGGTTTCTTGCATAGATGTAGCACTACACCAAAGTAGAAACAAAAATTCAAACTATTGATTTTTATTGGCACCCTAATATAAATGTATTGTAAGCATTGTCTTGTGGATACCAAGGGCACATGATTCAATGTGGGAACTCGTTTGCAAAGGCAGCGTCCACTGGCAAATCAAACGAAAAATTCAGTAAAAAACACATGAATTTTTCATGTGGGGGTCTACTAGTCTATTCATACAATAGACAGAGTATCTCTGTGTGTGTCCATCCCATTACTTCCTATTTATTACTGAAGAAAAAGTATTGAACGGAATCAGAGCGGGTATACATTTATTATATGCATTGCATTGTGGTTATCTAAGGCTCCGGGTACTATAAAATGTCGTTTTTCCTGTTATTAGCCTTCCTTTTATACATGGTTATGTTATTGGTAGATGAGATGCAGAATTGAAGGTGTGTATATATTCATAAAAAATATTAACTCAAAACAATCATTCCTTGTAAATCTTTAATACATTTGTCATGATAATGGTTTCAAGTTAGTCAAATCTAAACCATGAAATTTCTACAGGAACCATCTAGTTTAACTTATAAATGACATGTATAGCCATCTAAATAACTAAATTAATATTTCTTTTTTCAGATTTTATTATAATTATTATAATAAATAATTATTGTTAACCCAAATGTACACTCTAAATAAAGAACACATTAGGCATATTGCACTGTATTAATTTCAGAAGGGCAATACATAAATTTCTGCAACAAAATCTCTCACAAACACTGATGGAAATGTGTTCAAAAAGATCTGTAAAAGATGGTTTTCACATTTCAAGAAGGATGAATTTAGTCTAAAGGACAAACCAAGGAAAAAACACTCCAAAGAACTCAATTCTGAGAAATTGCAGGCTGTCTTTGATAAAAACCATCTAGTGCAACTACAGCTGAGCCAGGAGTTTATTGTAAGCCATATAGTGAAATGTTAAGACCTAAACACTTTACTCAGTTTTTTAGTTGTACTGGCAAGATGTGTTGGAAGTATGTATTGAAAATGTAAAAATGTATGTCTAATAAAATTTATTTTATATATTTATTACTTTACAGAACTTTTTCTAACTTGGTGGACAGTTTACAGGAGAATCCTGTTGGTTTAGCTCACCAAATGATGGTGGGCAGTAATCCCTACACATGTTCATTTGATGACACAGTTGTGCTGTGTCCCAAGAATTGTAAATCTACTTGTGACAGCATCCCTCCAGTTGCAATTGTTTTCAACGCAAGTTCATCACCTAAAAGTGACAAGATGATTACATGGTCTCAAACAAAGTCTTTTATAGTAGGAATCTTGTTTGGATTTATTATCAGTTTTGTTTTACGTAAGTGTGTTTTTGGCTCTTTTAGTTTTTGCCTCCATGTGGACAAAAGCCCAGTTACAGAGCAAGATCCTTTTACAGTGATTGATGTGGACAGAACTAAATTTCCTCACAATAGTGACAAAAATTTGGTATTTGTTGGTGTGATGACAGCCCAACAATATTTGGACACAAGAGCAGTAGCTGTGTATGAGACGTATGCGCAACATATTCCTGGTAAACTTGCATTTTTCACATCTGAGACGTCCATAACCACCAGCAACATTCCGGTGATCCGTTTAAAAGGTGTGGATGATTCTTACCCACCTCAGAAGAAATCCTTTATGATGCTAAAGTACATGCATGATCATTTCCTTGATCATTTTGAATTTTTTATGAGAGCTGATGATGATGTTTACATTCGCCCTGATGAATTTGAAAAGTTTCTTCGCTCAGTGAACAGTACAAAGCTTCAATTTATTGGTCAAACTGGTAAAGGCAACAGTGAAGAGTTTGGGCGGCTTTCATTGCTAGATTATGAGAACTTCTGCATGGGTGGCCC
Organism: Trinorchestia longiramus; assembly: GCA_006783055.1. Classification (NCBI taxonomy): domain Eukaryota; kingdom Metazoa; phylum Arthropoda; class Malacostraca; order Amphipoda; family Talitridae; genus Trinorchestia; species Trinorchestia longiramus. The sequence continues at coordinate 3,630 of VCRD01007509.1, forward strand.
TGGGGTGATTCTGAGTCAGTCAACTTTAGCTCTTGTGGCTCCTCATGTTGGGGACTGCCTGTACAACATGCACACATCACACGAGGATGTGGAGCTGGGTCGGTGTGTGCAGAGATTTGCGGGTGTGCAGTGTACATGGTCATACGAGGTTAGTAGTATAAGTCTCAGAACTTCCATTTCTCAAAATTTAAATACAAATCACAAATAATTTGCTTATGGCAAATGAAAATTTCTGCTACTCCATCAAGAAAAAGAACTAGCTCAAGGAGTTCATAGTGTGGTATTATTGTAAGTCTTAATTATGTTATTCAATTATTGTTAATACAGATGTCTTCATTGTTGCAATGCTAGTATTCATTTTATTGCTATTTTGTTCATAAACTTGTGAAATTATTTATTTTCAATTTACTTCCTGTAACATGTGATGGTGATGCTATTTATAACTTTAATTGTACTCAGTTTTGATTTATCTAAGTAATGTTAATTTTATTGCAGATGCGTCACATTTTGTACCACAACAGCAGTGGCTCTGAAGCCTTCAGTGGTGACCTGAAGCAGCCTGAAGTGCACCGGGCCATTACTCTTCATCCTGTGAAACATCACTCCTTCATGTACAGGCTGCATCATTATTTTCAGGTGTGAATTATTACAGATTATTTTTCTTCTTTGGAGGTCTTGTGAGTCTAGTGTTGTTTTTCCCAGCTTACGACGATACTCATTTTGTAAATTTTGTTGTCAAAATGCTTGGATGAGGTTATCAGAGGAAAATTTAGAATTGTTGAAGAATCTTTTTACTGCTGTGCAATTTGCACCTGTTATCTTGATGTACATCATTACTAGAATGTTTCATTTCTGTACTTTTGTCTCAGTTTGTGTTTCTCACATTTGTACTCTCTGATTTGTATGCCTGGCAGACACTGAAGGTAGTTTCACTAGAGACAAAAGTAATGCAGCTCATCCGGGAGTTGGGATCCCTGCATCGCTCCACTGCTGCCACATCTCATCCTCTCACCCTTCCCAATCTTGATGATGCTCAGGCTGGAGTCTTCCTTTCACATCTTGGTAAGTTATTGCTTTAGGATTTTACCAATATTTGGTGATGTTCAACTGTTGCATTATAACAAAGATTCAATATTCTAAGCTGGAAGCTTATCTATGTATGCAGCTTCTCTCAAATCTCCATGTTTCTTGATGATGTGTTATTGAAATTACAGGGGATGATTTTTTATAGCATGTAAAATGAGGGTGTATATTTTAGTTGATGTTTTTGCTCTATTATGTGTGATGTTAGCAGGTTCAGAACCATGATTGTGTTTGGAAATATCTGCCTCAGTCAGAGCATCAAAAGAATTTCTTACGTTGCATGCATGAATTTGGCTAGTCTGAGTCCTTATTTTTTTATTACTTTACTGACTTTCATGGCTGTATGTTATGAAAAGCAAACTGAATTTAAAGTCAGAGCTAGGATTTTTTCCATATAATTGAAAAATCAAACCCAGCATTTAAGAATTTGCTGGCTAGCTGCAAGGGATTATTTATGGATACTCCTGATGATAAGGCTACAAAGCTCCCAGGTCGACTCATGTAGGATATTCCATTGATATTGATACCTACATGAGGACACTTCTGATGACAAGGGATGCATAGCTTTCAGGTCTACTCATCCAGGATATTCCATTGATATTAATACATACATGAGGACACTTCTGATGACAAGGGATGCATAGCTTCCAGGTCTACTCATCCAGGATATTCCATTGATGTTGATACCTACATGAGGACACTTCTGATGACAAGGGATGCATAGCTTTCAGGTGCACTCCTTGAAATGTGAGCCATCATTGAAGGAACTAACTAAAAAGGCTATCAAATTGATTTGCATAAATCCAACAGAATGTACAAATATGTGTTCATAAACTCATACTGTAGTAACACTGGTTATATGGGGATTACAGTAATAATAAAGGGTATTTTTTCTATCAAGTATTTTATTATAAATTCATTAAGATTGATAATAGATTGCCTGACTTAAAAGTAGGGATAACACTGTCACGTGTTCACCTATTATGGATGTACAAGTGACCTGTATGAGCAATACTTGAACAAATGTATAATTTTATTAAAATTCAATATTAAGTTATATTGTTATATTGGATGAGCATTGAACACATTTAGTGTAGCAATAGACTACACTATAAATTTTCAGAAGTATTCAATGATAAAATAAATGATGAAGAAATGATAAAATAAATTCAGCAAATATAACTGCATTCAAAAATAAATTCTGTCTAATAAATTAGAATGGATAGGTATAGCCCAAGCTCCTTACATTTATTCATTATATCAGCTCATAGTGTTTAAATCTGTCCATTTATAGCAATAAGCGAACTAGCATCAATTTTGTTAAATGCTAGCCTAACTAAATGATGAATGCATCATCAAAGATTACCGGGTGTGGCGGATAAATAACAAATTTTTTCGGGAATGTCTTGTGGTCATGTTATCACTTTCCAACTGGCAAACACGGCCGTGCAAGTTAAGTTTCCATCCATTTCAATGCCCCCAGCCTAGAAGTGGATTGAGCAGTAGGTTGTATAGAGTTTTAGCAACTACTTAATTTTATTTCTTAGCTATAGCCCCAGCTATGGGTGTTCCAGATGCCAAACTTGTGAGTTTAGTAATGTCAAGACGTTGACAATGTCACCTCTAGTGTAGCTGAAGCCAGAGACCCTCTAACACCTTTTATTTTGCAGTGCATTTCTCTTCCATTTCTGTTAGGCTAGCAGTGTTTATGGGAGCAATCAGTTTGTTACATTCTCATATTTTGCACTAAGTATTACCTGTAAGACAATAAGTAGATGAAAATTTTTTTTGCATATCTTCTAAAGCTGATAGGTCTGATAAAAAGGTTAGCTCTTAGTTTGTTTAGATAGTCACACAGTACAACTGAGAATCTGTACACTGCTAGCATGCAGAGATGCATAAGCTACACATGTTACTCTTTGCCAACCACTGTATGGAAATATATAACTTGGTATGCTAGCCTGATTTAACTGGGACTTCTTTCTTTTCATGAGGCAAGATTTTACCTCTTCTCTTCAAAATAAAATATTGGTTAGAAACATTTGCTTGAGGTTGTTAAGTTTATTATTCAACTTATTCAATTGTGGAGTGCTTATTCTTGTCTGTAGAAGACTGCTTTGTAAAGCTTTTGATGAAACACAGGCAAACTCACTACAGTTGATGAGTAGATAGACGTTTTGAGAGTTTTAACTTAGCTCTCTAAGCACAAGCAATGCTCCTTATGCAAACATCATCAGCCTACTACTGATAAACTAAACCCTGCCCATTAATTAATTGGCCAGTTGAAGTTTTAGTTTCAATTACTTGGATGAACTTCATTAAATCTGAAAAAAAACCAAGGAGGCTATATTCTTCATTTTACACAAGAATAATTTTAAAGGATTTCACAAATTGGGTTAAATTTAGTTAATTGTTTTCTCTTACATGTACTGCTGAGGTGGACAGTCATGGGTTCAATAATTAAAATAAAACATTTTATCCCATGAAAGACAGTTATCATCCATTTTCAGTAAGATATAATATTTACATGTATAACAGGATCATTTGGCATCAGAAACACAGTTCACTATCTTACACCATCACTATATCACACAAGATTAAAAACCTAATCATTACACAAGCAAGATATGTGTTTGGTCTTGCATAGAAATGTTAGGTGCTCGCATCTCCCTGTGTGTAATTACCTAGTAAAATGTGAAGAGGAAAGTATCAAAATTCCAAACAATATTTTGATTATATAAGGAGTAAATCTTGTAATTATTGTAGGAAAATGAGTGTAATAATAATAAAATGGTGTGATAAGGTCGAGAAGCAAGCCTGCAGGCAGGAGGAGGGCGTCATGAGAGTACAGTGCAGACCTACCAGCTGCTCAGCAAGCTGCTCTTCTCCCTCGACTCTGCCAACCCCAAGCGTCGAATACCATCGTACTGGAACGAGTCCCTCTCTGACGTCATTGCCCATACCATGCACACCATCAATTTGTGAGTTACCCAGGACTTGTTGAGACTTCTGTTACCCAGGACTTGTTGAGACTTCTGTTGCCCAGGACTTGTTGAGACTTCTGTTGCCCAGGACTTGTTGAGACTTCTGTTGCCCAGGACTTGTTGAGACTTCTGGTGCCCAGAACTTGTTGGAACTTTTGATACATACTCTGAATTGGTATGTATCCCAGAGGGAGCGCACTATGTAATTGATACGTATTTAGTTGAGTAAACTTACTATAAAGGTGGTAGAAAAAATACGTTGAACTTTTTGGGGTATTTTGAGTATCAGCTTATTTCGAACTATAAACTTCTACAAATTCTTGAAGTAATTTTCAGAGTTCTTTTCCAAATATTAGCTAGGAAGAATATTGTACAAGGGGTTCATATGCTGGTTATATTATTTATGGTGAATTAGTGCATTAGATTTCATATTACTGGTTTTGACGATCAAATTGAAGTCACTATGCTCACATAAGTTGAAGCATCAGCAAATGATTTATGGTATGCACATCCTTGGAATCATATAAGGAACTGGAAACTTTTATGTATATGTCATGCTTTTGTTTGAATTTTGTTCTAGTTTTGATATTATGCAGAAACAACCTTATTTATTGAAGTCTATCAGTCTCTGTCTAGTCTATCAGTCATAGCAGGCTTTTGAAAGCACCTCAGATGTCATGGAGGGGCTGGTGATTGTGTTGTGTATAGGTGCTGGATGTGGTTACACGGGGGGGGGCTGCTGGATATGTTTGTGTGTGGATGGATGTGCTGGGCATTGGTGAGGAAATTGAGAACATGTTTGTAAAAAGATGATGTGGGCATGGTATCTGTTCATGATTGAGTGCTTGTGTCTTGGCTGCTTGAACCTGCCTTGTTCATCATGCATTGATGGACAGCAAAGGATATGTGTCAAGAGATTTAATTAAAGTGAGTGTATTTGTGAACGACACATAAGAGCTAGGAGGCTTGACTGCAAATGAACCTCAGGAAACAAAAGCAACACTAGGGATCAATGTTCATGGCTGGACTTGACGAACATTGGTAATGGGAAATATACATGAATTGGATTCAGTTGGTATGCAGGAATGACAAACGATACTCAGACATTTCTTTGTAGAACTAACCATTGTTTAAGCCGATTAGATACGACGAGCGTTTTAGTGTTTTTATGCCATTTTTAAGTTTACTTTTTTGTCTGTAGAGTTTACATCAGAGACTTGTTACCAGTATACAAAAATTATTATCCTGGATCCATGTTTACCTGCTGATTTGAATTTGTATGCATAAAACTATTATTGACCAAGAACTCCATTGATTTTTGTGAAAACTAAACTTCCCTTAAAAATCAAACAATATTTTTTTGGATCATCTACTATGTCTTCACTGTTATTTAATTCATGTATTTTCCCTTGATTTGTTAGAAGCATGATCAAAGAATTTCAATGGCACGCATTTGCCTTGCAGAGCCAGCAACGAGCGCGGGCGTGACCTGGAGTACCGCAACTTGCTGTACAGTTACGTGCGTCACGCCCCCGGCACAGGCATCCAGCTCGTGCTCGACCTGTTGCTTCTCTACCGCCGTTTCAGAGGCAATAAAATGACCATGCCTGTGCGCCGACATGGCTACTTCCAGGTCAGTGCTGTGTGCAAACGTATTCACAAGTCAGTCTTTATTGTTCAAAAGCACTTGCAGGTCTGTATTGTACACAAGCACAGTAGAAATAACAACTAATTAAAAATTTACATCTCATCTATCGTAACTTAATACAAGTAAATACTACGTACTTCAAGCACGTGTACTTAAAGGTCAGCGGATTAGGGCTTCCAGGTCAATGCACACAAGTGGATGCTCTGTACAAGCACGTTACAAGCACGTGTACTTGCATGTTGGTGCCCAGAATGGATGCTGCATGCACTCTGAAAGATGTTTTCTAGTCATAGCAAAGCCTTCAAGTTTTGGCACTGGTGCAGTTTCTGAAGTGTACAGGCAAGAGTAGTCTACATTTCTTTGTTGCTGTGTTCAAGTGTAGTGAATTCTTTACAAATTTAAAATGTCGTCTTAGTAGCATGAATTTAGGGAGCATTCGTTGATGTAGAAAATTTCAGGATGAAAATTTTCTTTTTCAAATGTTGTAGTGAATTGACTCTGTGAAACAGTTCCTTGTTGTGAATGTGAACAGAAATGAAGCAGCGAGTAGTCATGGAGCTCCATCTTGCACAGCTAAGCGTGGTTTACTCGACATAAAATTGTTGTCCGGCCCACCTTCTTTACCTCTATGCAACCAAAATATGTAGAAAAACCCGAAAAATCGTGATATACGTGTAATCTTAAATTTGCGAATAAGTTCCGTTCCAGTAGGCTGTTCATAAATATGTTTATTCCTGCTACAACGTTTATTTTGATCACAATCAGCTCTGCTTTCTGATGCATCACTCTATCTTCTTATATAATACACAGTGTATCTCTATTTCTGTCCCTCTGCTATATATTTGTGTGTCTGTCCCTTTTTTTCCAGTCAATTGATGAAAAAAAATTGAGCTGAAATCCGAATCTAAAGTAAAAATAACTACTTTGACTTTTGTTCCTGTCACTCCGTTAAATATGTATATTTGATTCATTTATATGTAAAGGTGAAAAATTTATTTTATTTTATAGATCCTTGATTTTATCACATTTAAACCGTGAAATTTCCATGGCCATGTTATCGGTAGATAAAATACAGAATGTAAGTTTTGTAAATATTCGTGAAAAATATTCATTTAAAACACAATAATTCGTCATAAATGTTTAATACGTTCATCTTTATTATTAGTTAAAATTAGTCCAGTCGAATCAAACTTATAACACAATTATGGATTGGAAAATATTCGAACGTGAAAGAAAAAGAGAACCACGAGCTAATAGAACATCCGCACAGATAGCTGCTACTCGTGGAGCTGATTCCAAAAATAACTGTTTTCAGTTAGAGTGATTCTAAAACATATGAGTGATTCAAAATGTCTGTAGATTTCTGTAGTGGAATTACTGAATGTTCTGATGCTTATTGGTGTGAAGTACTCGTATAACTAACGGTGGAAAATATTTTGCACTGCTGGTGTCAATGGTCAGTGTCACATCTGCGAAAATTCTGAAACTGGCCAGTCTTTATTTTATTGTGAAGTCTGGAATCGAAGATACGAAGTGGCTCATAAGTAAAACAACCTTTTTAGAAAATTAATAGTTGATTAATAAATTATTAATTAATAGTAAATTCAAGAATTTATTCCATACTTAATTATTAATTAAACTTCAAGATCTTGTCTATCGTATACAACTATTCCGATCTCTTTACCTTTCATAGTTTATTTCTTAATAATTTTCTAAAACGGGATGTTATTTATGTGCCACAGTGTATAATCATAGCATTTGCTTTTTTAATTCTTTCTTTCCAATAGTGATATTTTACAAGGTTCTTCACTCCTGCATTAGGTAATTAATTTAGCTTGTTATGTATTTTATGATTTTGGATTTTTTGTGGTGCCTAATGAGTACATGATTGTTCTAATGACTCATTGTACATAAAGTCTTCGTTTGTATGCTAATTCCGTGTTTCATTAATACGAGTATTCTGAATGTAATAATACTTTTTGCCTTCATACTAAGTGGGGAACATCCGATCCTGACCTTCTACGGGTACCTCCATTCCCGTGTGAACTGTGCCTGATGTGTGAGCTGTGCCTGATGTGTGAGCTGTACCTGATGTGTGAGCTGTGTCTGGTGTTGTGCGTGAGCTGTGCCTGANGAAGTGGTCTTTCAATGAGTTGTTTTGTTGGAAATAGAAAAAATTATCAAAAGCTGTCAGAATATCTGCAACAAGTCCAAAAGGTCCAACATGTAAGAGTTTAAATGTTGGACCCTTTTATTGAGGATTTGTGCAAAATATGGAATGTTGCCCATGGTTGTAATTGCTCTTGTTTGAATATTTTTGCTTTGACAGTAAGTAACTTGTATTTGTAAACTTAAGGATTTATCAGAGTTTATTATATTACGTAATATCTAGAGCTATTGCATCCCCATTTAGTACATAAGCATTGTCTTTTCATATTGCTTGATTAAGTTCTGAGGATGATCACTTAGGGATAGGCTGAGTGATTATTGCCTGTTTCTACTTCAGTGCCAAGTATTGATGAAATTATTTATATAGTAAAGAATTCATATGCTTGTAGTAACAAAAGAGTTATTGAAAGATGTGTAAAAATATTTTGATAATTAAAAGATGGGACAGAAACAAATGCTTGGAAATTTGTTAAACTTTCATTAGCCTTTAATTGAGAAAAGTACATTACACTCAATTGCCTCTCTGCCATATCAAATGTGATATAAACTGGTGAGTGATCTTGAAATATTGAAATTTAAGAGATTATATTCTGTAAGAAATTGCTACAAATCTGAACTAGAAGCAAATATTTAAAGAGCTTCATAGATCTTGGTTCATATATCAATATTGAAGGAATACATGTAAAGAGATGAACACTAAATCTGAGTATTATTACAACTAAGTTGTCATGGATTAAAATGATTCATGTTCAAATCTCTACAGAGAATGTACTCCATTTTACCTCAAGTCTTTGGTGCTATTTTGTCCATCATGAACTGAATGAAGTATTAATACAAATTGAAAGATGGAATGCAATAAATGCAAGAAAACAGGAAGTCCTTGAAGGAAGAGCCACAATACATGACCAACTTGATGCTTTCAAACACCTTCACCTTGACATCTTCTGTAACTGTGTAAATAGAACAAATAATTTGTTTCTTTAGCTAGCTAAATTTCTGTGATGTAGTATTGAACATCAATGGGAGTGAATTAGAAAACATCCTCATGAAACAAATCTGTCTTTATGCTCAGTACATGAAACATTGTAATGGAAGGAGGACATTGTCATCCATGAGGAACACTTTGCAACAAATTCATCTATGACAGTATGTATGTGATTTGGCCTGTGAAAGCAACCTTTTCCTAAATCGAATCTAGTTAATAATTCAACCATATCTTAGATAAAGCAATGGGATTTTTCCAACAAAAGTAGAGTAACAGAAAACACACAAGTAAAGCCTCTAGTAAAAGTCATCAGAAGTTAGGAGTCATTTGAGATTCTTTGAGACACATCAAATCAAAAAAGGGAATTCAACAAGCTAAGGCTACAGAAATGGGTGCTGTGCAAGTCAAGTTTCCATCCATTCCAATGCCCTCAGCCTAGAAGTGGACTGAGCAGTAGGTTGCATAGAGTTTTAGCAACTACTTAATTTTATTTCTTAGCTATAGCCCCAGCTATGGGTGTTCCAGATGCCAGACTTGCAGAGTTTAGTATTGTCAAGACGTTGACATTGTCACCTCCAGTGCAGCTGAAGCCAGAGACCCTCTAACACCTTTTATTTTACAGTGCATTTCTCTTCCATTTCCGTTAGGCTAGCAGTATTTATGGGATTCATCAGTTTGTTACATACTCATATTTTGCAATAAATATTGCCTTTAATACAATAAGTAGATGAATTTTTTTTTGCATATCTTCTAAAGCTGATAGGTCTGATAAAAAGGTTAGCTCTTAGTTTGTTTAGATAGTCACACAGTACAACTGAGAATCTGTACATTGCTAGCATGCAGAGATGCATAAGACCAAGGAGGCTATATTCTTGTTTTACACAAGAATAATTTTAAAGGATTTCAAAATAGGGTTAAATGTAGTCAATTGTTTTCTCTTACATGTACTGCTGAGGCGGACAGTCATCGGTTCAATAATTAAAATAAAACATTTTATCCCATGAAAGACAGTTATCCATTTTCAGTAAGATATAATATTTACAGGTATAACAGGATCATTTGGCATCAGAAACACAGTTCACTATCTTACACCATCACTATATCACACAAGATTAAAAACTTAATCATTACACAAGCAAGATATGTGTTTGGTCTTGCATAGAAATGTTAGGTGCTCGCATCTCCCTGTGTGTAGTTACCTAGTAAAATGTGAAGAGGGAAGTATGAAAATTCCAAACAATATTTTGATTATATGAGGAGTAAATCTTGTAATTATTGTAGGAAAATGAGTGTAATAATAATAAAATGATGTGATAAGGTCGAGAAGCAAGCCTGCAGGCAGGAGGAGGGCGTCATGAGAGTACAGTGCAGACCTACCAGCTGCTCAGCAAGCT
>VCRD01007511.1:6383-21111 GCA_006783055.1 Trinorchestia longiramus
TCATTGACTCCCAAAAAACTGTAGTGAATAACACCTATTGCAGACCACCAGACAGTCACCATAATCTTTTTCTGGTGCAACATTGACTTTGGGAAGTGTTTGGGGAGCTCATCACGATCGAGCAATTGACCTGATCGTTTACGATTATCATAAAGGACCCACTTTTCGTCACAAGTGACAATTCGGTCAAGAAAGGGATCGTTGGTGTTGCGCGGAGAGGGCATCGAGCACACTTCAAAACGCCTAAGCTTTTGATTCTCATTGAGCTCATGAGGAACCCATTTATCGAGCTTTTTCACCTTTCCAATAATCTTCAAATGGCGCGAGACTGTTGCAATGCTGACACCAAGTGTCTGAGACATTTTTCTAACACTTTGACGTGGATTTTGCTCAACAACCGCATGCAATTGCTCGTTCTCGAGACTATCCAAACGTCCTCTACCCTCTTCATCATCACCACTCCGGAATTTCCCGAACCACCTTCGTACTGTCCGATCCCTTGTGGACTCTTCTCCCCATGCTCTGTTAATATTGGCAGAAGCTTCGGAGGCGTTGTGCCCAAGTTTGAACACGTGCAACATAAAAAGACAGAGGTCATGTTTTGTCATGTTCATCATGGAGAGATTCTATCCTTCAAAATTATGTTCTGTCTGAAAAGAAGTTGCAAAATATTAATGAGCACACATTAATTGTTATGCATGCCAAAGTTCATTGAAAATAAACTAAAAAACTTGTGTTAAAATTACTTTTTGAACCCCAGACCTTCGAGCGACCATTATTTTTGTAACAACCTAATAACTAAGTGGTAGCCAGGTTACTGGTCAAACTAATTTAAAACATTTCTTTTCGCATTATCAATTAAAAGAGAGCGTCCACTCACGGTTATTATCCTAGCATGCATTTCGGTGTGTCTCAATTTTTCGTAGCAGTGTACCCGTGCCAACAAAAATGATGGCAAAAAACATTTATAAATCTTTCTTGAGATAATCTTTCTCTCGCTCTTCTTTTTCGCGCTCGATTCAGTCTTTTTTTCGTTCCAGTGGAGTTTCCATACTTAAGCTTATTTCAAAGGTAACTTATTTTTCTTGTGACAGTAATAAACACTTAGAATACAGTATTTTTGAGCTGCAGTATACCGCCGAACTCGGTATCCACGATACGGACACGAGAAGGGGTCACACGGACGGACGGACGCGGCTCTTAGTATTATAGTGATTTCAAATTAGTCAAATATAAATTGTGGAATTTCCACGGGAACTAGCTAGTGTTTTAGAAACATATGGATTGTGGGAACGAGCTGTCCTCCTCACCACCTCATGGCAACACACGCTGTCCCTCCATGGCAACACAACATCAACCGAAAGTCATCCCGGACACCCAGTGTGCCAATTTCAGTATTGCCAATTTCAGTGTTGCCACTCTAAAACTTGCAAAATGTTTCAGTTTTTCTTGTGATTTCCTTCTCCGCCCATTTATTTTATAGGTTCAGACTACAGTGTTTATCTTCTTCATCTCCTACATAGGCATGGGACTTTGGGATCAGCAACGGCATGGGACTTGGGTCACCCGGCATGGGACTTGGGTAGCACGGCATGGGACTTGGGTAGCACGGCATGGGACTTGGGTCGCCCGGCATGGGACTTGGGTAGCACGGCATGGGACTTGGGTAGCACGGCATGGGACTTGGGTAGCACGGCATGGGACTTGGGTAGCAACCCAAGAATGGGCCAAACGGCTCGTTTCTATTGCCCTATTCTACATGGCGCTGAAAACGTTGTGTGTATCTTCTGTTAGTCATGAAAACTGTCGAACTAAAATCGAAGAAATAAATATAGAAGTATACATCACTAACAGCCTAAGTGATATATGTGGGCCTATGAACTTGTTGCATAGTGGCATCTTATTTAAAAATAGGCAGAAATGCTAGGAATGTGATGCATTTCGACGTTATAGTCACAGAAAATATATAAAGTATATACTAGATATACGTCTCTATACATACAGTTCATATATTCGGCATATATATTTAAGGTTTTTTTTTGAGGTTATGAAACAACACCAGCTTCATAGTAAACATTTTTGACTTTTAAACAAATCTATTTCTTCTGCAAGTTGACGTTCAGAACGTACATTTATTGAGCTGAATATCTATTGGGTGAGGGTAAACATTTATTGTACACGTAAATTATTTTGAATTGTGTACGATCATAATTTATAGGATTGAATAGTTATTTATTGAATATGGCATTTATTTATTTATTGCATGGTTTGATTAAATAATTATTGGGTGATTTTTTTGGTACGGTAATTAGTTTTTGAACGGAAATTATATATTGCATAAGGTAATTCCTAGCAATGGCGTAATACATAGCTAACTAATCAGCTTCATTTGAGGCGAAATTTTCTAGCAGAAAGATTTTGATGTAAGTTTTCAGAGTTTAATTAATTTTATGAACGGGCTGTCCAGAGAGAAATAAAGTAACATATTTCAGCTGTTCAAAGAAATGAAGGGATCTTAAACATATACAGTGGGGGAAAATAATGCAACATGTTGATTAAATCGCAAGATTGCACATTCATTGACCACGTACAATCACGAAAATTGGACTATATATGAACAATAGTACAAAAAGGTTAATAATGTGTCTAAAACCAACAAATATTTAATACAAAAAATATATAGGAACATACATAATATAAACGTGAACAAAAGTTTACAATACCCGAGTTTTTTCTCAATATTATACATGAAAATTATTATAGGATTATTCCAGAATGTTCTAATACATTCTACGATTTGGCAACCGAACTTTCATCAGCATTCATCTCCAATAACGCGTCATTGGTACAGCAGCTATCGTTCTGAAAAGTCGTAAGCATTGGTAAGAATAAGGATATCAGCCAAGATCTTCGCGAACGTATTGAGGAGCTCCATAATGATGGTTTGGGATATTGGAAGATAAGTGCACAACTGTGTGTTCCTATAGCCTCGGTTGGAACCATAATACGTAAGTGGAAATGCCGGAATACGACTCTCGGCAAGCATCGAACTGGCCGTCCACGGAAGATTAACGACCATGCTGCTCGAAAATTGGTCCGAACAGTAGTGCAGAGGCCTCAAACTACTCGTGAAGAATTGAAGGATGATCTTAAGGCATCTGGGAATGAAGCAAGAAAACACACGATCAGCAGGGCACTACGCCGTGAAGGTCTTCGCTCCTGCACCCCTCGTAGGACACCACTTCTCCAGAAACATCACGTCAAGGCCAGGCTGAAGTATGCCAACGACCATTTGAACAAGCCAGCAGCGTTTTGGAACTTAGTACTGTGGTCAGATGAAACCAAAATCGAACTATTTGGGAGAAACAGCACAAACTATGTTTGGAGGCAACAAAGCAAAGCGTATAAACCAAAGTACACCATACCCACTGTTAAGTTTGGAGGTGGCTCCATCATGGTGTGGGGATGTTTCAGCTCATCAGGGGTAGGTAAACTTCACATCATTGAAGGAACCATGAATGGCAGGAAATATGGTGAAATATTGGAAGAGCAACTCCTACCTTCAGCTCGTTCGTTAAAATTGAAACGTGGATGGAAATTCCAACAAGACAGCTATTAAAAGCATACTGCAAACGAAACCAAGGAATGATTGAGGATGAAGAAGATAAACATTTTAGAATGGCCAAATCAATCCCCAGTTATGAATCCGATCGAAAACTTGTGGAGGGAATTGAAATTGAAGATTCTGAAGAGAAGTCTCAATAACATCACTGAACTCAAAGTAATTTGCATTGAAGAATGGAATAAGATTACGCCCGAAACTTGTAAAAGGCTGGTAGTGAACAACTATAAACATCTCGGAGCCATAATTAATAATAAGGGCTATGCAACGGAGTATTAATGTATGTATATCTTGAAATGTGTTGTAAACTTTTGTTCACGTATTTATTATGCATGTTCCTTTATATTTTTTCTATTAAATATTTGTCGGTTTTAAATGTATTATTAACGTTTTTATACTATTGTTTATATATAGTCCAATTTTCGTGATTGCAACTGGTCTATAAATGTATAATCTGGTGATTTAATCATTGTGTATTATTTTGCTCCTCACGGTACATATAGGGCGGACTACACACAAAACCAATGGCAACAACGAGTGTTTGTGAGGATGTAAAGGGTGTCGATAAAGTCTCTTTACCATTTCAAAAATGTATTACAAATGCGATTATAAATATTTTATTCAGATTTGTTCTATTGTAGTCTGTGTCTATTAGAGTTTTTCATCATTTTTTGCATTTGTGTGTTTCAGGGATCCTGTTTATGAAAGACTTTATGAGAGACGTTTATAAGAGACTTTATGAGAGACTTTATGGGAGACTTTATGGACACCTTGTATTTTTGTTTGCACAACTCGACCACGGCGCTGGAGAGACCCTCAGGATCTTCAAGCATTTTGCGACCCCAGAGTTTGCAGAAAATTAGGCATTCGCATTCATTAGTACACGCCACGGCCGAGCTCCTCAAGAAGCTGGATAAACAACTTAAAAAGACTCGTGGAAAGACTCACTTTTAAAAAGAAAAGTAACTTTTAGAGAAGCAGGCTTGTGTGACGGTAGTGTTGGTTATAAAATACAGGATGCAGCAAGATAAGTTCCTTGTTTCATAATTTTTTGAAAGGCTTAAAAGGAAGTTATGTTGCCGCACCCTGTATAATCTTCATTCAACCTCTGCCGTCTTCATTCACTTGACTCAACCACTAACTTTAACCCTTCTTTCTTTCTCTTTTTTGTCTGGTTTTATGCATGAAAATACAGCCTCCACTCTGCTTAAAACAACTAAATTTTATTTGTATGAACAATAAATTCAATTAATTAAAATAATTGAATATGCTATAAGTTTTGTCCATCTGCATAACCGAGACAAACAAAAAGCTGTAAAAAAGAGGTTTCAACAAACTCTAAAAAACTAAAGTCCTTATCTGATTATACTTCCTACAAATAATTCACGGGAAATATTTATTGGGCTTTGACAAACATTAATCCGAATGCATAATAACACTTTTTATGTGTGGCTTACTTGTACTAAACATCATTTTAAAATTGGGCATTACAGAACTGCTGCTCTACTATTTTTCCTCGATATAATTTATAACATTTGATATAATAAGTCTTCGTTTCTTTATGCTTTCACATTATATAATCCGCTATCCTGCTCTCAGCTCTTTAAAATGGTTTGGCTGTGGCTGTGGTGCGCATGCACTCATTTCAGAGAAAAAAATTAAAGAAAAAAATTGTTGCTCACGCAGTGCCAGTTCTGCCATGCAGTTAAAACAGAATTTCATTCAGACTTGGCCTGCTTGCATTTAATGTAGTTTTATAATACAATTTCCCTGTACTATATCTTCCTATCGACCAAAGAATGGGCCAAAAGGCTCGTTTGTATTGCCTTATTTTATTCTCTGACTTTTCTCTACTTTAATCTTCTTATGATCTAGTTTTGTTTCGGAATACATATTCATGGCATTAAGTTATTTCAGGATATGTATCATACTTGATTTTGATATTCGTCAATTATTCTGTCACGTTTTTTGATAAAATAACTATTTCATGAATGCGTATTTTGAAAAATTCTCTTTGTAGTTCATGTATATTTCAATACATAGTTAATACAATGCTCATAATACATGTATACCCATTCTGATTTCAGTTCAATAATTTTTTTTTCAGTAATAGATGGGAAGTAGAGGGAAGGACACACACAGATACAGAAATAGAGACAAATAAAGATGGAGATACACTGGCTATTATACAAGTAAATGATAACCGCTGTGAAAATGTACAATCTTATTAGTCAATAGTTTTTTCTTAGAACGTTACTACTTTTGAAGGAGACGAACCATGATTATAGCTAATTATGGTCAAATACGGGTTTTGACGTAACTTTATTAAACGCATAGACATTTTTTTTCTTTTTTTATCTTTCACTGTCAGGAGTTCCGATCAGACCTCGAGTAAATAATTTGGAATAATGGGGGATTTTTACGCAGCATTGGTCAAGACGATTTTTCAATGTTCGCACAGTGCCAGCAGAGACGATATTTTCAGACCGCTGTTTCCAAATGTTAACAATGTCAACCGTTAAAATCTATTTTTTAGGGTGTCCTAAAGTTTTCATTGTTAGTTTTTAGCGACAATTTCTGTGGCATGTTCGTTATCGCTTCTGTCAAAAACCTTCCGAGTTAACATCATTGAATAAGACTACCATTTCAAAGTATTTCTTTATTTAGACATCACTCTTAAAGCAGCAGATAATTCACAAGCCTTGACGATTTGCATGGTCACATTTTCCGCCACATTTTCTACGTCTCAATTTCCTCGAAATCTTTTATTCCCATATTCCTCAACGTGTTTTAAGCCACATTTTCTTCAACCTTTCTTATGTCCCATTTTCCTCGACGTCTTTTACGTCACATTTCAATGTCTTCTGGACACTATTTCGACGTTTTTTATATCCCATTTTCCTCAACGTTTTTCATGTCCCATTCTTTTTGCCTTCTTATGAGCCTTATTTTTCTCGGCATTTTCAAATCACATTTTCCAGGACGTTATTAGGTTCCTTTAGATTGCATTTTCTTTGACGTTTTCCGTGTTGCATTTTCCTGGAGCTTTTTATGTTGCATTTTCATGTGGGTTTTTTATGTTGCATTTTCATGTAGGTTTTTTATGATGCATTTGACCAGATGGCCGGCAGCTATTCGAAGCAGTCAGCCCTGCATAGCTCACCTCTAAAGGTGTGAGCAAAATTTGGCCTAGTGCCGCTGTTTATGGCAGCAGCGTTGCCAAATTAGGTGGTGGCAGCGGCGGCCACCATATTAGGCAGAACGTCCTTGCCATCACTGCCAGTTATTTGAAGATCCTACACACCTTGCCTTATAAAGCAGACTGCCTCATTTATGTACAGCTGTTCGAGAGGCTGACCATTGTTGCGGTCTCTGCATACACTGGGTGTGCGTGGTCCCACGTGAGGGCACGTGGTCCCACGTGGACTGACACGTGGTGCTTCAGCTTCATAATCGTATATGTTCTTTTCCTTAATACATTTTTGCACCGTCTTCCATTCATGTATGTCAGTATAAAAACTTGTGCTAGGATACTCTGCAACACCTTGGAACATCCTGGGACACCTTGAGACACGCTGGAACACTTTGGGACATCCTTAGATACGCTGGGACACTCTGGGACACTCTAAGACACTCTGAGACACTCTGGGACACTCTGGGACACTTTTGGACACTCTGAGACACCTTGGAACACTCTGGGACACTCTGGGACACTCTGAAACACTCTGGGACACTCTGAGACACTCTGGGACACTCTGGGACACTCTGAGACACTCTGGGACACTCTGGGACACTCTGGGACAATCTGGGATACTCTGGGACACTCTGGGACACCTTAGGACCACATTTACAAAAACTTTCACACAAAATTCAAACTAACCAAACACATAATTTTTTTCATAGCAACTGTAACTTCTTCTTCAATAATTTGATATTTTAACTTGTACAACAAAAATTCAAGTCAAAAACTAGAATGAATGTTTTCCTTCCTAATAAAGTCCACGGTCTTTCCTAATAAAGTCCACAGTCTTTCCTAATAAAGTCCACGGTCTTTCCTTATAAAGTCCACGGTCTTTTCTAATAAAGTCCACGGTCTTTCCTAATAAAGTCCACGGTCTTTCCTTATAAAGTCCACGGTCTTTTCTAATAAAGTCCACGTTCATTCCTGATAAAGTACGTGTTCATTTTTAATAAAGTCCACGTTGTTCAGTGCGTAGGTAGAACCGCTCCAGTGATATCTGTCTTCTATATCCAAAAAACTTCATTTCTCTTTTATTACGCTTCTTTGAACAAGAATTTGAAAGCTAAAACTTCTGGCAAAGTTCTAATCGCAGATTACTTGTTTTTCAGCATCTCCTGTAATGCAAACTGCTCCAAATACACGTAAGAAACTAATTCAAATCATTCAACACATCTCTGGTGGTATGTTAGCCAGTTTTTGTAGCAAAATAACGGCAAATTAAACGGTTTTTGCCTGTGTATGTACAGGGTGCGGCAACATGACTTCCTTTTTTCAGAGGGAGTTTATTTTATAAAAAGGAAGTTGTGTTGCCGCACCCTGTATTTATGTACACTAAATACTTGTACACAATTATAGTGAAATTAGACTTTTTTACTTTCATTGCATGCATATTGTACGTATGTTAAAAAAATAAGTGAAATCGATTGTGAAACCTAAAAAACTGTATTCATAAAGTCTTTGTTCACACATTACTAACTGAAAAACAAATAAATAGCAACAAAATTTAATATTTAACGTGTGATCCTTTTGCTTCGATCATTTCCTTCATTCTTTCAAACATTTAAATCACAAACTTTTTTACTAATTTTTCTATACAAATTTTGTCAAAAAGCACATATGTTCAATTGGATTAAGATCTGGGCAGTATGAGGGCCGGTCTACATAGATTCCATATCCAAGAATAGGATTACACGCCATAGTGAACATTATTGTTATATATCTGTTTTGTAGTTATAAATTTAGGTCATATCACTTATTGAACATAGTTGAGAGATTTCATAATTGATATTAATTTTTCACTCATGTACAATGTACAAAATCCTAATACTTTTGACCAATGCTGTTGAAACTCATACCGGACTAAATTAGTATTATATGTTCCTAAAGAATGGTATTTTGAGTGTTGTATTTAGGATACAAGCTCATGAGGTAAATACTGGTACAACTGATCAGCTGCAGGGCACAACTGGCAGTATTGTATCTAGAATACTAGCTAAAATACAAGTTTAATATTCAATACTTTTTTAAAATTCAAATTTCATTGTGAAGGGAAAAGTTCATCTGCAAGAAACAAGGAATATCTTATGACTAAAATATTTATAAACGTTTCTTTTACGTTTATGAGCCTGAAAAAACGTTTCCAAATCCACATCCATCTTCTGAAAAAAAACTAGAATAACTTTTGTAAGGAAAATTTTCTTTAAATTTTGTTCTACCATATATTAGAGAAAGCAGAAAAATGACACAATAGAAAAAGGCATCAGTTTTAAGTAAAATTAGATTTGTGTTTGTTTCACAAGTTTCATTATCTTCGTAACAAAACTGAAGAGTTGACTTTTAGTCTTTGGTTTGTCTATCGGCATGCATGAAAAATATTTTTTTGGAAAGTTATCATACAACGAAGATTTGAATTTAGTACAACGTTTGAATTTAGTACAGGGTTTGAATTTAGTACAACGTTTGAATTTAGTACAGCGTTTGAATTTAGTACAACGTTTGAATTTAGTACAGCGTTTGAATTTAGTACAACATTTGAATTTAGTACAACGTTTGAATTTAGTACAGCGTTTGAATTTAGTACAACATTTGAATTTAGTACAACGTTTGAATTTAGTACAGCGTTTGAATTTAGTACAACGTTTGAATTTAGTACAACGTTTGAATTTAGTACAGCGTTTGAATTTAGTACAACGTTTGAATTTAGTACAGCGTTTGAATTTAGTACAACGTTTGAATTTAGTACAACGTTTGAATTTAGCACAACGTTTGAATTTAGTACAACGTTTGAATTTAGTACAGCGTTTGAATTTAGTACAGCGTTTGAATTTAGTACAACGTTTGAATTTAGTACAACGTTTGAATTTAGTACAACGTTTAAATTTAGTACAACGTTTGAATTTAGTACAGCGTTTGAATTTAGTACAGGGTTTGAATTTAGTTCAACGTTTGAATTTAGTACAACGTTTGAATTTAGTACAGCATTTGAATTTAGTACAGGGTTTGAATTTAATACAACGTTTGAATTTAGTACAGGGTTTGAATTTAGTACTAAATTTGACTTTAGTACATGGCTTGACTTTGACCCTAAATTTGACTGTAGTAAAAGATTTGACTTTACCACCAGGTTTGACTTTAGTACGAGATTTTGCTCTAAAGTACTAAGTTTTACTCTAGTACAAAGTTTGACTTTCATACAAGGTTTCGCTTTAGTACTAAATTTGACTTTTAGTACAACGTTCGACTTGAGTAAACGATTTAACCTTAATAGAAAGAAAGCTTGTTTCCAAGCAGGATGTGCCCCGAGCAATTCATGGGTTTTTAACATTTATGGCACTTTTTGGATCACAAATTTTGCTCTGAATTAAAAGAGTTACAAGCAACAGCTCATACATGAACATCCTGCATACATTACCGACCCTTGCATGAATAAAAAATGTCGCTGGCTCGAATAATTGGACTGAAATACAGGCGTATAGAATCTGATAAATTGATTTATTGGTCCCCATGCAGGAAAATGCTTAAATTGAAAATTGCAGAAATTGTGGAATTATACTAAATAAATTTTAGTTTTGTTTGCTAAAAAAGAATTGCGTTGAAGTGTACTGAAGTGTTTGGTACTGAATAACTCAACAGTTTTTATGATACAGTCTGAGCTGAAACAATTAATTTTGTAGTCAGAGAAGCAGGAAACACTCCATTCCCCACTCCTCCCACTCCTTCCACTCCATTCCCCACTCCTCCCACTCCTTCCGCTCCACTTCCCACTCCTCCTACTCCAGGCCACTCCACTCGCCACTCCTCCCACTCCTCCCATTCCTTCCACTCCACTTCCCACTCCTCCTACTCCAGGCCACTCCACTCTTCACTCCTTCCACTCCAGACCACTCCACTCCCCACTCCTCGAACTCCTCCCACTCCAGGCCACTCTAGACCACTCCCCTTCCCACTCCTCCCACTCCAGACCACTCCACTTTCCACCTGTCGTGTCGAAACTGTATTAGTGTAAGTCGGTGTCGTAAGTGTTAATTATCATTTTATTATTATTATTATCCTTATTTTATAATATCTAAACGAAAGAAAACGTCGTAAGTTTTTTTGTTGCAGTCGTAAAAATTTTTCCTCGGCGTCGTAAGTTTATGACGTTAGTGTCGTAAAATTATTTCATCTGTGTCGTAAATTGCTTCGTCAGTGTCGTAAAAAATGACTGCCGTAAAATCTCATTATCGTCAGGAAAAAACTATAAATGTAGTAAAATATTTCTCCATGAATTTGGATTATAAATAAATTATGACGTATCGCAATAATTATTCCTCTTGCACGCCTTAATGATTAAAAAATGTATTAAATACTCTTCAATCTAAAAAAATATTGCTGTTATTAAAGGGTAACGTGTTAAATTTCAAATTCTGTTTTTTTTCCAATTCCCATGCAGCCCTCGAATTTTTTCTGTTTGTGACGCGAAACCCAGCAAAGTTGGCAGACTGAATGAGTATTTTCCACAGCTTGCACCTCATCTAGCGCCCCTACGAGCCTCTACCTCATCTAGCGCCCCTACGAGCCTCTACCTCATCTAGCGCCCCTACGAGCCTCTACCTCACGTCACAAGATGGACGGGTACAGTCACTGAAAACATGATCACTAGTTCTAAGATGTTAACATTGAAATAGAAATAGAATGAGGCGATAGGAATGAGCCTTCTGACCTATGGGACGAACGACAACAACACAAAAATGGAACACGTACGACAACAACTGCAAGACTTGCCACACGTACAAAATACGTGTCTCATTCATCACCACAATTCAGGCGAGAATCCATGTTGATTTTCTGGATTTTCTGTGAATAACTGAATAATGATAGAGAATCATGAATGCCAAGCTTGTGAATGTTAATCAGCTGCTCATGAATGAAGTCATTCTGCCGCTGAATATTGAGGAGCAGATACGGTGAATATTTTTTATGACGTAGGAAATATTCTGTAAGGAGAACGTATGTCATGACGAAATAGTTCCTGTAAAAATTCCACGGTTTAGATTTGACTGACTTGATATTATTGTAGAGACGAATGTGTTAAAGATTTGCAACGAATTATTGTGTTTTAAATGAATATTTTTCATCAGTATGTACAGCACTTTCATTACGTATCTTACATATCTACGGATAACATGGCTGTGTAGGAGAAGAAGGCTAATAACGTGGGAAAAGGCGTATTTTATAGTAACTAGATCCACGTTTTACTAAACTTTGCATTTTAATTTGCCAGTGGACGCGGGATTTGCAAAAGTTTCCCCATTGATGGATGTGCCTTTGGTATCCACAATACAATGCTTACAATACATGTATACCCAACGAAATTTCCTCTTATCTAAATCCGTAAAAGCGTCTATTATACAGGGTGGCCCATAAGTAAGGTACCTTTTTAAAACTATTTTCAAGAAAATCACAATTCTGAAAACAATAACTCAATTTTCAAAATCTTTGGCCTTATAAAGGGTGTGGCAAAAGTCACATGATATATTTAGAATTAATTTATGCAAAAACTACTTGAGATTGAAACTTTGGGTAAATTGCAAACGTGAGAAAGGGTTTTGGAGTTTTTATTTAAATAGAATATCATCTAAATGTCCACCACGTTGGTTTATGCACATGCGCATTCTTTTCGTAACAGAATCCATCACTTTTCTTAGTATCTCGGGAGGAATGTTGCGAATCTCTTGAGAAATGTTCTCTTTCAAATGTTCCAAAGTACGAGGCCTATTAATGTATACTTTTGACTTTAAGTACCCCCATAAAAAGAAATCCAAAGGGGTTAAACCACAAGATCTAGGAGCCCAAGGAATATCACCAAAACGTGAAATTAATCGATTTGGGAAAATTGTCTTCAAAAGTTGAATTGATTCCTTCGCTGTATGGGCTGTGGCACCATCTTGTTGAAACCATATATTCCCATTTTGAATTTGAGGTCTTAAACATTCTTCAATGAATTTTCGATATGCAGCTTCAGTTACAGTCACAGTTTCTCTATTCTGATTTTCAAAAAAAATAGGGACCAATAATCCTTTCACTTGTCATCCCGCACAAGACAGTAACCTTTTGTGAGTGAAGTGGGATTTCATGCACAATTTTTGGATCTTCAGCACTCGAATATCGACAATTTTGTTTGTTCACCTAACCAGAAAGGTGAAAATGTGCCTCGTCAGACATTTTGAACATTTTTTTCTTTTGAAGACAATTTTCCCAAATCGATAAATTTCACGATTTGGTGATATTCCTTGGGCTCCTAGATCTTGTGATTTGACCCCTTTGGATTTCTTTTTATGAAGGTACTTAGAGTCAAAAGAGGTACTTAGAGTCTTTGGAACATTTGAAAGAGAACATTTCTCAAGAGATTCGCAACATTCCTCCCGAGATGCTAAGAAAAGTGATGGATTCTGTTACGAAAAGAATGCGCATGTGCATAAACCAACATGGTGAACATTTAGATGATATCCTATTTGAATAAAAACTCCAAAACCCTTTCTTTCGTTTACAATTCACCCGAAGTATTTATCTCAAGTAGTTTTTGCATAAATTAATTCTAAATATATCATGTAACTTTTGTCACACCCTTTACTAAGTGGTAGCCAGGTTACTAGTCAAACTAATTTAAAACATTTCTTTTCGCGTTATCAATTCAAAATATCAAAGCATCATGATGAATTTCAACAGAAAAAGGTCCAAAGAAAATTTCCATCTGTAAAAATAAACCGATTGTGTATTCTGGATACCATAATGCAAGTGAAAGGGAATTGAATTGCCACAGGAAAATAATGCAATGAAATGATTTCTTGTATTTCTTAAGCTTTATCCTTGTTGCTGTCAAAGCTATCGATTAGAAGAATGTGACTCACGGACAGACGGACGGACGGACGTGGCTCTTATTATAGTATAGATTTGGCGCCTTTGGTATCCACAACACAATGCTTGTAATACACGCGCTGAAAATATCGAAATATGTAACATTTTGCAAAATTGTACTTTTTATCTGTTTTTTCTGCACATTAATTAGATTCTTAACATCATAAATGCTATAAATACAATTTTTTGTTACCCTGCTTGTGTATGTGTGTGTGTGTGTTTAGTGGCACATATCCACATACACACACATACACACCCATACATAGCAGCTCAGAGTTACAAACAATTTTTTTTAAAGCTTTTCTGGTTTACGACGTAGGAAAAACAAGTATGTTTTTTTTCATGTAGAAATGACAGAAATCTGCATGAGGTATTATGCTGTGCAGACATCATGCAGACATCATGCAGACATCATGCAGACATCATGCAGACATCATGCAGACATCATGCAGACATCATGCAGACATCATACGGATTCTATACGTCCGGCGAATGCAAATCTGCGGAAACGGAGCCCAGACTTGGATTCGATCATTTCTTTGTTCCATTAAATGTCACGAAAAAACTTCAAGAAATTCCAGCGAAAAATTCATTCACGAACTGAATTGTGTGAGTAATTGGAACCATTTCTAAATGTCAAACTTCATTCTTTGCAGCGTGGGAACCCTGCAGTCTGCTTCTTAGCTCCTACTCTGTTTCCAAAGTTTGGCGGGATTGTTGTAATGTATGTGATTGTATACCTATTGTACGAGTTCCATCTATTGTAATTGTATACATATTGTAGGAGCTACAATTGATTGTTGTAGTTGTACAATTAGAAGTGTTACTCAGTTTTTTTCTGTGATAGTTAGCCTTTTACTGCCTTAACAGATGATTACGTCCGCAGTCACAAAACTTCTTGCATATAATAATATCTCCATATATAATAAACAGTGTATCTCCATCTCTCTCTCTCTCTCTCTCTCTCT
>VCRD01007514.1:4546-21104 GCA_006783055.1 Trinorchestia longiramus
TTGACCTGCAGTTAACTGTACTGTCTCCTTGACTAAGTTGACCTGCAGTTAACTGTACTGTCTTCTTGACTGAGTTGACCTGCAGTTAACTGTACCATCCCAATAATTATTATTTACCAATTTGTTCGTGGTGAGAAAGTTTTATAAGAGCTACCCACTTATGTGTACATCAAGTTTTTTTTAAGAAAGGACACGAACAAGAAATGAAATAATTTATTTACTTATATATTGTGTTTCTTCATGTTCTAGGGTATACTTAATTATTATGGTATTGTAGAAGCGTGTTAGAAAATCTATTTATGGTTGATGCACGCGCACGAATTATCTTGCTCGTGATGTGTATTAAATCCTCTTTATTTAGTCGCATATATTTGTTCAAAATGATGCAAGATATTGTATCAGGTGGTCTTCCAAATCGGATTAGAATACATGAAGAAGTTCTCTGGATTTTGTGGCTAGAAAGAGTGAACAATTGTGATGTGATCTCTTCTGTTGAGTTAGAGTCTAAATATCACTTGATGACAAAGTTCATTTCGAGGGGTGCATGTGCCTCAGCCATGTTTAATAACCCACATCTCCATGATTTGAATTTAGCTTCAAACAGAACAAAAACCAACTACCGGCAAGACACATCCTTTTGACCCAAGTTCTTCTTAAGTTGGTGGTGATTTCTTTGAGGAGTTTCTAAAGGTAAAATAGACCACTGATAAGGAATTAAATTACGTTCTTTAATTTTGAGCTAAAGTTCCGACACTCGTACCACGTTCATTGCTATCAGTTCTGTGAGTAACACTCAGATGGACTCAAAAAATAATGTTTTCCTCATTGACATGCGAGCACGAGTTTGGTCTACACGCTTGTATCATCGTACTCTTATATACTTCATTCGAAGGGAACTCATTCAATTGGAAAGCATTTGACCCTTCGGACGCAAGTTTGACTGCAGAATATGAGCATGTTTTATTTAGTGCATTCTTGAGAGCTTCAGAGTCTGTGGTTCCAGGGTGAATAATTTATATACTCCACTTCCCTGTGGAGTCTTGCCGTGCTTCATACGTCAGAGGATCATGTCTGATCCGTCCTCGTTTGCATAATAAGCCCAAATTGAAATCGCTCAAGAAAGTGGCGCTCAAAAGCAAGAATCCTTCTTTCTGTTGGCGCAAATGTCCCGTTGAGACCGAGTCAAGACTTGCTTCAACCAACGCCATTTTAGGAACTCTGCATCAGCTAACATCTTCAATAAAAATCCTAAAATGGTATTACGTGAACATGTAGAAAGTTGTGCGGTTGACCGCATGCTTTAGTTTCTGCTTTTGATGTGTTCTCAGTTTTCCTAAAGATTTTTTGTCCACTTCTACTGGAGAAACATAATAGCACTTCGCGCTGATCTTGTATTTAGTGATATTAAGCTATTTGTTGAATTGCAAGATGCAAATTATTAATTGAAAAGATATGTAATTTCCAGTTATATTCATTCGAAAAATGTTATCATTTTCAATTTCGTAGCGTATGTTTTGTAATCATTCAAAGAAATAAAAATAATTGTTTGCGTTAAAAATATCACAGCTTAAGAGTAAAAACACGCTTTTCAGGGGCTAGAAATTTGCAATCAGTAGCTATCAATGCCTGAAAAAATAACTTTATTTAATATTTTTCGGCTTTACGATAAACAAATCAAAACTGTCGTAATAATTAAATGAATTATCGTTGCAACTTCATTGTGGTGGTTCACTTGATGCATGTTTTGTTCAGTTAGAATAGAATAGAATAAGTTAGGATAGAATAGAATAAGGCAATAGGAACGAACCGTTTGACCCATTCTTGGGTCGATACCCAAGTCTCATGCCGTCTAAAGTAAAGGCATTAATCATGCACGTTTACTAGTTGACTTGTAAAGATATCATAGACATAAAACTGCAATGTGCAGCCGGTAACGGGTTTGAGCATGAATTTTAAGCTTAATATATTTTGTAAACTGTGATGCCTTTTTCCTCATGGCTGAGATTAAAGAGACAACTTTAAGCCTTTACTCAGTGGGATAAGAAAGAAAAGACGAAAGAGAAACTAGCGTTTTTTTCACAATTTCACCAGTAACTTCAGCTTCAACTAACCAGTAACTTACATACTCTCCTGTGAATATTTTTGTGCTAAGCTGATATATTGTTTGAGTGCTTGAAAATCTTAATAAAACCTCGTATTTGTACCAGTTGGTGAACATTTATACTTAATTTTCAATTTAAAATAATTGATGACGTTTCTTTTTGATCCCCTTAAGCTGAATTTTTTAACAGGATTTTGTAAAAAATTTTTGCGCGCTCTCTAAAAGCCCTGTAGTTATTCTAGCCTCGAATACTCGTATTTCAAAGCATAATTTGAAATTATTCCTACCGCGAAGCATTGTTGCGCCCGGGTACTGAGCCTCAAGGGTATGGAGCTCGAGATTTTTACATTAAGCTCCGCATGTTCACAAAATATTTATACTTTTTAGTTTGAAATTCTTTGGACCACATCAATTCGTCTCTCTGAGTCCCCCTCTAAATACACCAGCGCTGCGTGGGTGAGCTTTAAAACTAACAGTATCGAACTGCAGAGTGATTTATTCCTCTTGAAATTACGGAAATTCCAGGATGTGCTCCGCAAAGTTAGGTCGGAATATCACTCGCCAAGTTTAGATTTTTGAAATGCTTTTGGGATCTTTGCTGAAATAATATAATGAAATTCGAAAAAGACAAAGGGTTAAAATTACGACCATTAAACTTGGACACATCGTACATAATCATGTACAAAAGCATATAGAATTAATTTCGTCCATTGTGTGAAGGAAGAACGGAAGGGAAGAATGTGTTTTTTCTTATAGATGTCTCGAGCATCTGTGAGTGACGAATAACAAGCATTTCGTGGTGTGATTGTGAATGTAAAAGTGTGTTTCTACTTTGTGTACTGAACTGAAGGTAGTGTGGGTGAATAAGTGTGGATGAAGGTTGATAGAAGTGTATAATGTGGATGTTCATTTGTTGAAACATGGAGCTGTGATATGGTGAATTTAAGTGAAAGATGTCTTTTTCAGAGAGCTAGCTAACTGCACGAATTTAAATCGAGTAGTAAAAAAAGTTGAAATTGGGAGTGCTGCAGACAGTTCATGTGCTATGCTCCACAATACGGAAATTGGCAATTTGGAAATGTAACCGAAAATGATCTGTGGTTTGAAAAGTGTTGTGAATTAAGGAAGACTTTGCCAAGTATAGATGGGTTTTAGAGCTACAGGAAAATAAATTTAGGTAACATACGACATCAAGTTGGAAAGTATAAAACAACGCTTCAAATAATGATAAGCTTTGCCGAAAAATATTTAAAAACTGGATATTATTGGTCTAAAATTATGTCTTAGATGACGATGCAGGGGTTAGAAAATTGGTAGTTTTGACAGTATTTTTAAACAATGGTATATTTTAGTAAAAAAAATTTAGGCATCATTATGGTGTGTTGGTTTTGTTTTAGGTAAAAGAACGTACGTATGCCTCAAGGCTTTGACTGAGCTTTGGAATTTCAACAATTTTTTCTCCTAGCAAAGAAAAACGCAATTCTCATTCAATATGGCCGCCTTTGGACGTGAAAATGGGCTCCACAGGTTTGTGGAACTTGGCGATTAAACGGATGATTTCCACTTTTTCTGAGGACTTCATTGTCTTTTTAATGTCCTTTTTTGAGGGCCGTTATGCTATTGAGAGGCCTTGCACAAGCCTGAGCTTCCATTCACAACCAAAAAAGTAACATAAAAGTTTAAGTTTAGTGGGTGGAATGACTAGAAATCGTTCCCAAAAATGGCACACCGGACTCCTAGAGCAAGTCACGGTCTTGTGTGCCGAGTGGGCGAATGCACGCAAGTTACCTGCTGGAAGACTTACTTGTTACCTACAGCCTTCGCATTCATTCGTGGGAGGATTTCAGTCGTAAGAACTCTACTGTAGGTTCCAGCATTTGTTTTCTCATGGTTAGCGAAATATAGAGTTAAGGCGTCGACTTGACTGAAGACCAATACAGAGGGCCATGACGCTGGTCGGTTTCTTTGTCAACGTCAGAGCTCGAAGAGGCGATCAAGCTGTAATTAAGCTTGTTATAAATTCAATCGACTGTAAAAATCTGAAGAATTTAATAAGGATCTAACTATTAATAATAATTCATTCATCAAAGTTAAAACTTTTCTTGCAACTCTCCAAATGAACTTCATTCGTTTTCCTGGTTAGAAGATACTTCTTACCTTGCGAGTAAGTTGTCAGGTTTACATCCTTCATGGTTCTCTGAATCGCTGATCTGCTGATAAATGTCCTTGGAAAATTTCAAGAATGGCGCTATTGGATTGGCCGTGATGCTGCTCTTGAAGCCGACTCAAAAGCAGGATGTGCGAATTCTACCATTTTTTAGGCCCGTGGGTGGCGATTTCGTCTTAACCAGACTCGTGAAAGTGCTTGCATGCATCGTAAACGGCTTGATAGGGACGCTTGAAGGACTTACCAATGAAGTCTGGAGCGTGTCGTGCGCAACGTAGCTTACTTTTAGCTGAACGTTTGACCTGCTCTATGACTTAATTCTGCGCCGATGAAATCAAAAGTACAGATGAAGTCCGTTTGACACAACGAGCAGTAATTAGTGAAGGATTCATTCTGTTATTTTAAACTGAATGTCGTCAATTTAGTATTGTTAATTTGTACGAATTTATTTGGATGACCCTGTACGTATCGTCACAGATTAGAAAAATAACACTAAGAATTATAATGCATGAAAATATGGAAAAAACTAAAAAACTAAGTATATTCTAGAACATAGATGACTGCATAATGAGCAACACTATACAAGCTTAATATACTGTGCAGTATTTAGAAATACAAGCAACTCAACAGTATAAATTTGACAGTACCAAAGCGAACACGTCTTGATGCAACATAAATATTAACTAATTCTAAGATGAACTCCGATTTCACAAAATTAAAGTGATGGCGTTTGAAGAATGCTGAGGCGTTATTATGGGGTGCACAACTAGTTTAATCGGAAATAATGAAATAAATCTATTAATTGATATCCGGATACTACATTTTAGATATAGAAATATGTTTACCATTTATCAAATATATAAAATCATGTCGAAATTAATTTAAACCCCCCAATGATAAAATTTGTTAGACACGGTAGTTTATTCCACATCAAGGCACTTGTGAATGACAGCTTTGCGACAAGGTTAGAAGAACAGTAGCTCAATAAAACGCCATTTTTTGATTTCAGTTTTTGCCCACAGTAGTGGAGGATTTTCTTGTAACTCCAGGATTACTTCTAGCAAAAACAGACCAAAAGTTTAGAACTGAGTGGCTGAATGGAAAAGTTGTGAAGTGAAAAGAATTCAAGAAGGACTGTAACAAAAAGTGATTAGGAATTCTGAGAATAAAGATACGTGTTGATGAATATGAGAATAGCGGGAGAGGTTATGAATGAAGTGAGATTATTTTAATTCAAAGCATTGTTTATTGCAGCAGTTTGAAAGATATAACAGTAAATGGAATCGGTTACGAGAAACTATCAAATGGCTATAGAAGTAAAGAGGACTAAGCATGAGAGCGGAAAGAAGTTTGTACGAGAAAGTGTAACTCTTGTATTAGCAAAGTTTATCACCAGCTTGTTCGACTGGTGAGCGAATCTGCTTGCGAGCGGAAAGACCCGGGTTCGAATCCCGCTGCCGACATGGTTGACGCGGCTAGAAATACGGCATGGGACTTGGGTAAACAACCGAATAATTATCGAAGTAATTATCCGACCCAAGAATGGGCCAGAAGGTTCGTTCCTATAGCCTCATTCTATTCTAATTCTATATCATTCTTAACTCTGGGCTTGTGTATGTATGTTTGTAGTATGCTTGAGTGACTGAAATGCTTGTGAGTGACTAAGATGCAGACACTTGGCTGAAATATCTATGTATAATTGAGATGCATGTGCGAGTGTGATGCCTTTACGCTAGCTGGCATGGGACTTGAGTAGCAGCCCAAGAATGAACAAAACGGCTTGTTTCTATTATCATATTCAATTCTAGTGCAGACCCGTAGGTACTGAGGGACCGGGAGAGGAGAAACTTGTCAGAAAAGATATATTTTAAACACTGTTGAAATGGCACTGCTAGTGAAATAATTAGGGATGACTGCCAGATATGTCTAGTGTCATTCTAAAACGTTGATGTGGTTTTGATAAATGGGTAGAATGAATTAGCATCGTCTGGTGCCTAGTCTCTTTAGCAGTCCGCATACAAAAGGAAAAATTGTACCATTTGTAAAGCAGCAATAAACCATGGCATTTCCCCCCAAAAAAGCGAAGATCTTTGACTGTGTGCCATAGTGTTACACTGATATACTTGAACTATCTCTTGCCTTCGGCCTTCTCTCCCAAAAACAAGAGGGAATTTTTTTTTTGTTTTGGGGCTATAAACTTGAGAAGTATCAGTAAATTTGATTATGCTATGATCTATGGAGTTTAGCTGCATGTTATTGGTATATGACCAAACATGATATTTTGCCTTCTTTCATCTGTATTTCCGTGCGACTGAGTATGTAGCAAAAGTTGCTAATAGATGAGTTCTGTTCTGCCGTTTAATTTAATTTTGTCATCAAAGAATATCTAAATACTTTTAAGAAGATAATGAAGACCATTTACTTCTATAATTTCTGCATTTAATGATCACGTAAAACTTCGAGGAACAGACATAACGATAAAATGAGCAAGCTGTAACTTTTTAACAAAAACAACCCCTTTTTCCTTCGGTCGAGCTTTAGTATTCAACTCTTTGGCTCTGAAGTCGCTCTTTGTCGAGGAAAAGAGGATTAAGAAACTTTAGAAGCGAAACACAACTCGACAAGGCAGAAAGAGCAAAGTCGCGGTCGACCTAAATTGAAAGAGTGGGAGCTTTATTTACCAAAGACTGGAATTTCATTTCAATCTTTTGCCAAGTTCATTACCAAGAGTCTTTAAAGTTTCTCTCAACATGTGCGGCATAATTTAGAACGTTTGCTGTGTGTATATATTGCACAAATTAGTGAAGTCGATTAACAAGTAAAAACATCGTGAGATGCAGAAACTGCTTTCATTGCTACATATCTTGCATGTAAATAAGGCCACCAGCGACTGAGATCCAAGAACAAGGCAGCATTCCAGGGTCGTTGATTTGGAATCTTGTGAAGTAGGTCTTGAAACTCGACTGCCTGGGAATGCCAATAGAGAACTGTACTGCATTGTCCAGTGACAGTTACGCGACATCGGCGTTCAAAATTGAGGCACCTGTATTGTATGTTGCCAGCGCACAGTTGTTGGTGTATCTGGACGTTCAGTTGTTTGTGACTTACAGGGACAGTATCGCGATACTGTGCAGGGATCATTGTGTTTGTTCAGGTGCACATGTTACTTTTGTCTAATTTCATGTGAAAGCCACCATGATTTGACAAAAAATTTACTTGTGTTCGCTATTATTAGGTGGAAATACTCTGTTTTGAGCGTCTTAAACTGGTTTGTTGATATGTAATCTGTATTAAGAACGTCAATTTGTTGTAGTAACACACAGTTTTGAGCGCTTGTTCCTCTGTTCGTTTGGATTTCTACAGGGTGTCTCAAAAAAATGTACTCACACTTCGAATGACGGGAGATCCTTTATTTATGAACATACTGTGAAATAGAATAGCTTCGAATACAGAAGACAAATGTGATTAAAGACTCATGTTCGCAAATGTTCGAATTGATGACCATTATTGTCCAGACAATGCTGATAACGCACACCAAGGGATAACGCATGTTAGCAACGGTTAAAGGGTGAGTACATTTTTTTGAGACACCCTGTATTATCAGCCTCAAGTACCCTGAGGAATTTTCGTAGACGAAGATAACGTTCTGAAAATGAGAGGAAACTCTACAAAATCTAAAAGGTTAAAGACATAGTTTATTCTCTGATACATTAAAGACGTTAAGATAACACAGGCTTTTAAAAGTTTGTAATGCTCTTATGTCAAAGAATCCTAAGCAATTTACAGACTGACTGGGCTCGTAACAGCAAAAAAATAGTGGTTCTTAGAATATTTTTAAGACAAACCAGTTAATTATAAAACACATTAAAACACGAGTTTCAGAACGAAGTAAATACATCTGAAAATAATTTAAACGACAGATTTCTTAGCTTTTGGGAGGCTTATTATCACAGTGCATGAGATGAATGGTGTTCTAATCCGAAGCAAACATAAGAAAATTCTTGGAACTTTTGTATTTGCCGCAGCAAACGGCACAAAAAGGTTAAACATTCTTCTGTTAAAGAAAGAAACGCCTTCCTGTTACCCCTCTCTGAATCCATTCTTGGTCTCTACACTCCGTAAATGATGTTAGAAACGCGATGGGAAAAAACATGAGCAGATTCTTGCTTTGCTAAACTGTTTTATCTTCTACTGCGATCTGCTGTGTTAAAAATCGAACAGGCTTCTTTATTGAATTTGTTTTTATTTGAAGTACCTACTTCGAAGGTAAAAAATGCGGCAAAATGATCTGACGAATTTGTTGGTTTAATACAAAAAAATGAAATTAAAAACGAAGAGTGCCTTTATATTCTATTTTTGGAATGTGCATATAATACCAATCTAGTTTTTGTTCTCCATTTTTTGGCATTGTCCATTATTCGTTCTGTGCTTTATTTCACTTCTATTAAACCAACGGAAGTGTCAAATCATTTAGCAGTACCCTATGTATTCCGTCTCTTAATCACTTCGTCACATGAATGTGTCACTCAGAAGACTATGGCAGATTTCGCAATGTTCAACATAATACGCGTAGTTAATTTAAAATAGATGAACTACATCATAACTACACTAATTAAAAAACCTTGAAAATTTGAAATTTATAAGTTCTAAACCCAAAGCAAGCGGAGTTTTGCTCTACTGCTTATGTAGACACATCTCCTTGAACGGATACAATTATTTAGAGTCTGCATCGGACGGCAAAGATTTTACTAGTTCATCACTTATATTTCTTAACGAATCTTGTGCAATATAACCTTTTCGTTTCTTTTCCGTGTTTTGCTTACCAAATGATTTTTGTCGTATTTTAGTTTGATATTATCAATCATAGTTTAAATTCGTCAGAAAACCGAACAACGAGAAAAAGGAAATATGGAATACATCAGATAAACTTGCAGCAAAGAACTTGATAAACATCTCGCAAAATACAGGGTCAAAAGGGAAAGTAAATTAGTTAAAATGGGTTAAACACAGCATTCTCAATAGGTACATTTCCCTCTTCATTCTCTGAGCTTCTACTATCAGTTAGTATTGGTGTGCTTTCTTCAAAAAAATTGTAGTCAAGATGATATATTAGTGTACTGAAGAAGATCTTTTTAAATTGTTTACCATCGTTTCCATTGACAAATTCAAAAATGACTGCTGTACCTCTTCAAGTATTTCATAGGGGTTCATTGACAACAGCTACACTTTTAATGATTTCTGTGACTGATGGTCTGCGTGTTGGTTCTTCATCATTGTGGTCACACTTGGTAGCTTTATGTAGGTCTTACAAGTCAATGCTGAACAGTTATTTCAGTTCACACTTTACGTGCGGTACAGACCACAGATTGCCGACAGATGTAGGTTCTTCTTCTTTTATGTTTATCCAAAGGTCATAACGCAGATGCCTCTTCTGATCGTACACGATCATTATTTACATACTTTTTCTCATGTATATAAAAAATATTTCATTATTTTTTATGTACATTAATTCCAGTTAAACCGTTCTTCAAAAAACTAGTCGAAGTTTTTTGTTGCAATAAAACAACAAGTCACATTACAAAGAGTAAGGACTTAATAGAACATAGAGTTCACCGAGATTGCTACTGCTTTCTTTTGAGACTGCAATAAGTAAACTCGCAATAAACTTGCATTATGAAGCATCTGTAGCTAAAACTTGATTTTCTATTCAAGAGATCTCTCCACTCGCTTCTTAGAAATTTGCAGGCACTTTCTCAACAATTTAAAAGTTTGATAAAAGACGTTGGATAAAAAATTCATAACATTTTTAATTCGAAGGAATGGTTTCAAAAGTCATACAAATGAAAAATGAGTGAATATTCAAAGCTACCACTCTTCGTTGTGCTCTGAATATGTGAGATTTTCTACCGTGGAAACATTCTATCATTTTTCGTAAAGGCTTATTAACTTGAACAGCAGATAGATATTTTGCTCCCCCTTACACTAACAAATAACTTGAGAATACAGAATCATTGATTTTCATTGGAAATCAATAAAGTGATTTTTTCAGTTGTACTTGAGTCGAACGTTAATTAAATATTTTAAAGCAACGAAAAACAAGTCTACGACTCAGTCCGACATGTTACATTGCATATCTTGCCCACACCAAGCAAGCAGCACCAATTTATTTCTTGCTGTGCTATTTATACGAAGCATGATAGTAAAACAAATTACATGATTTAACCCTTTCGGTACTGACGGCATCTCTGGTAGCCGCAGTCATTTTTCGCCTATTAAGATGCAGAGCAACACGTGTGTCTGTGCAAACGCTGGTAGGGCAGTGCAAGCTACAGTTTGATCAGGACAATGCAGTGACCGTAAAACATCACAAAGCATCTTTTTTTAAATTTGATGTTAAATATGTTGAAAAAGGTTCTGATATTTGCATCATGGTACCGAAAGGGTTAATTTAATCTAGTGGCCATTACATTCGTTACATTTTCTCAATTATCCTGGGAAGAAGAGTGTGCTTCATTTTTTGCTGGCTTCTGTAATTTCAGAATAAAACTTCCATCTTTTATGTGTATCTGAAAGGATAGTCGTCCAGTAAAGGTGACTCTCCTAACACACATTTTTCCCTTCAGTCGTTGGCAATAGCACTCATCAAATGAGTTAAGCATGTAATCAGTTGCAGAAATTAGATCCCAGGCGAGCCTTGTTTTGACCAGGGATTGCAGGCATGCACGTTTCCGTCATAAATAAAAGTCTCTGAATTCCATCAAATTTTGGCTGGAGGAAAAAACAACCCATCCGCAAATTTTTCACCAGTTCTAATTCACTTTGTCGGTAGGAGAAACAAGACTACGTCTCGTAATTTCCACTTTACTTTATATATTTATCTGAAGTAAGATCCTGATTCAATGAATTAAACTTGTTCTCTATCATAAAGTAATTGCAACTGAGCATCAGGTTTATATTCTATCTTTCTTTTCACTTCGAAGCTTCGTATAGCGAAAGAACATCTATTAATATTTAAGTTTTCAATTCACTCTCTATTATCACTCAGAGGCTTTGTCAGAGGATGAAGAAAAGCTCTCTTCTCAATATTTCATTGAGTTCAGATTCAATCATCCATCAGTTGCTCTTGGTGGCGAGGAAAGAATGTTAACCAGATTCCTTCAGACAGCTCGTGGTCTTTGTTCGTCTGCGGAACCAAATCCAGCAACTCCTCTCAAATGAGAAGAATGAATTTCAGATTGATTTAAGCATATTTATTAATACGGTTAGAGTAAAATTAGGATTAGGTAACTCTGGTTGTAAAATAATAAATATATACATGGAATTAAAAGGTTACTGAAGTCGTACTAGCTAGCAGTTAGATCTCACAATCATTGCTTGAAGAATTTGGTCCCTGGTGTTGAAAAATGTGACTCTCGATTGGGGCTTCCTATCGCAGCCTTTAGTACAGCCGTCAGAAAACTCTGTTTAATAAAACTGAGCTGATATTACGCGTGTTGTTCAGTTTGATGTGGCTATTGGGACTTGGGTACGGCATGGGACTTGGGTAAACAACCGAATAATTATCGAAGTAATTATCCGACCCAAGAATGGGCTAGAAGGTTCGTTCCTATAGCCTCATTCTATTCTATTCTATTGTGTGGAGTACAGTGGAGGATGCAAGATATTTTAGCCCTTTACTATGAAATGACGTGCCATATGTTAGCAGGTACTAGGTAAATTTTAAATATTTAACGCAATCTATATCAAGGGTTACATGGCTTATTCTTTTACTTACTGTTGACCAACATAAGAATATTCAAGTATTATTCGATTTTTACGCGTGGAGTTTCAACAGGACACCGACTCATTCTTAGTCACTGTATTCAACACTAAATAACATAGCCATCAACTCAAAAACTTGAACTTGGGTTAATTCAAATTTCCTAACATTTAATGCTCAATTACAATGAAAGAAACACAAACCACTGCGTTAAGGCTTGTTGTATACAGTCATGTATTATAATCATCCGTTTGCTAATTCCTTATGCTGTCTCAAGATGATGCTTCCTGCGACTGTTCCCATCCTTCTGTATTACGACACTACGTATGTAGAGGCTAGTAAGGATGCTAGATGAGCTTCACGATGAGGAAATTGTCTGCCTGGTCCCCTGCGTCGCAAGCAGGAGAAAATCGACTGTGCTGGCACTGTGAACACATTCAAAAATCGTCTCGATAAATGTTGGATTACGAACCCCCCCCAGTATTACATCCTACGAACTATGTCCCTAACTCCTTAAGGTTAATGTATGATTTAGATAAATGCTCGTGACATAAACGCCTGTGCGTGAGTGATATGTGTGCACATGACTAAATTGACTTACGTGGTTAAGGTGTACGTGCATGACTGATGGATTTACTTTAGACGGCATGGGACTTCGGTATTGAACCAAGAATGGGCCAAACGGCTCGTTCCTATTGCCTTATTCTATTCTATTCTAAGACCAGTTCATCACAAGCGATTCTCTCGACCACTAAGGCACGAGACTTAGGCAGCAACCCATGAATGAGCCAAATTGCTCGTTTCTATTACCTTATTCTATTCTTATTCCATTATATTTCACGGCGACAAATACAGAACTGTCGTGATGTGTACGTGCATTCTGCAAGCACGGCATAATGGTGCACAAAAATTGCTGAAATTCTAACTAGCCACAGCTAGTGAAGTACTCGAAGCTTTCCAAGGGGTAAAAAAGCAGTAATCTGTGAACACGGCGTGTTTTCACTCGGCTGTAACAACAGAATTTCACACGAGACTTTTACGGCTGTACAGCAGGCATGGACAGTGGATTTGTTGTTGGGTTTTCTACTAGTCGGCCATATGATGACATTTGAAGTACGTTACAAAAAAATAAAAAAGAATTCCGCAGATAAATTTTATTCAATGCTTTGTGTCATGAATCGATTTTGGACAAATATTGCCAGAAGATATCTTTCAGCTTAGTTATCCGCGTTTAAAATCTCTTTTCCATGAAGTTAAAATGATGCTGTCGTCAGATTTTCGAGTCCCACTGTGTGAACACTTCATAAAATTCAGTCCACGCTAAGTTTTCTGCAAAGAGTATCCCTTTTACTCTAAATTTATTTCCTTTCAAATATGTCCCCATAAAATCCAATCGACGCCTCAGTCGACTTGTACTTCACTCAATCTCAATAAAGTAAACGTCTTTATAAAATTCGTATGATGTTCGACGATATAAATTTCACCCATTCTTTCCGAGGGACAAATTCAATATTGTAGAGGAGAGGCGACTACTCGATGCCATTGCCTGTTCGCGTCTGTCATTTGCATGGCGCGACTTCAAACACATTCCGTCACCTGCTCTGAATGTCGGCCCTGACGCACGAAATGTACGAAAATTGCACGTATGTGTGACTCCACAGCACTGTCATACAGGTACAACACACTCATACAGACCGTGCTGTTCTGTATGACCGTGCTGTGCCTGCATGACCGTGCCTGCATGACCGTGCCGTGACTCAGTATAATTAGTCAATATTTAGAAATTGTCCCCGACTATAAACTTCTCTTTGTAGGAAAGAGAAGTTAATTTGGAAAGTGCAATACAGCTCTCAAATGATAGCTTCAACATGTTTATCAAAATTACTAAACTATTTTTTAGATCATAAAAGAATAAAAATAATGTCTGATTTTAAGGTGCACATTAAAAATAAAACTACCCACAACTAGGGAAATAATTAATGACAAACACAATTTTAACTGCTCTCTTGAACCTCATTTGATATGTAAACATCATCTACGTCAAGTTCATAAACTGCTTTTGGTTTTATACCAAAAATAAACCCAACTTGTCTCTCTTCTCTTGTTGCTACACCGAGGACCATCTACATCTAAATCGAACTGAAATCCACTGCACATGGATAACCATGATCGATGTCAGGAGAATATTGAGGATGAAACAACATCGTCGTGTACTGATATCGCGAGAGCTGTTTGATTAATCGAGCTCTGTGAAGCCAGGCGTTGTTCTTATGGAGGATGACACCTTTTTTGTTGGTTGAAGACAGTCAATAAAGAGGGATTCAAGAACGGCGAAGTTGATGCAATAAATATTGGGGTAATTGTTTAATCAATGTCTAGGAAATTAAAGTGGTGGCCGGAGGTGTGTTTCTTGTTCATATTGGGGTGATATTAATTTCAAATACCCGATAAAAACGTCTTTTAGCAAAGATCGTTATGAATAATCTCTTCTGTATTCAATCTCCCATTAAATCCTTAACCTGATTTTCCTTGAATAAAGTGTTTCTGGTCTGCTTTCTCGCCTGGTCTAGAAACTGCAGCGTTTACTATTCGATTAAATGATCGACTAGTAAAAAGCCTCCTTAAAATTGTTACAAGAAAATTTAATAGCGAGGACTCACAACAAGCAACACATTGAGGCTGATTTTTCAGGAAATGTTCGTACGGGCGGGATGCACTTTCTGAGCACTGAGTATTTTCATAGGCTTTCCAGTTTGCGTTGCGTAGAGGCATGAGTTACGTTAATTTGTTTTACGAGTTCTCTGGAGGGGATCTGCAGTGATAACAGCTTCGAATTCCTTAGAATAAAACTATTCGAATACTTTTTGACGGTATTTTTCAGTTCAAAATTCTCTATTTAATGAACACGAAAACCAGCTCGTGCAACTTCTTTCATTTTCTGCACTATTCCTATGAGTTCTCTAAATAAATTCTTCATTGTACATGCATTGATGGTTTTATAAAACTCGTGGACTGCAACCAAGTCTACTGTTGCAGACGTTTGTAAAGTCAAAAATAGTATTTGTTATAATATCAAAGAAAATGTTCGAATTCCACATTATAGCTTACTGAATGAGAAAAACACGCACTATTTTCGAATGCAATTTCAAACTTTCTTGAAAAAAGTCGAACGTATCTTTCGATCCAAGCTGATTATAGGCAACTCTGTTCCTGATTTTCATTGAGGTAACACATCACTGAGTCATTATGCCTGTGTGTTCACCACTGTAATCGTATTCAAACACATCAGACAGATCTACAAGACACTAAAAGCCCTTCCTTTCCAGTGTACAGCCTCATGACTCATATTGACTCATATTCCTTCCCTCATGACTCATATTCCTTTCCTCATGACTCATATTCCCTCCCTCATGACTCATATTCCTACCCTCTTGACTCATATTCCTTCCCTCATGACTCATATTCCTTCCCTCATGACTCATATTCCTTCCCTCATGACTCATATTCCCTCCCTCATGACTCATATTCCCTCCCTCATGACTCATATTCCTACCCTCACGACTCATATTCCTTCCCTCATGACTCATATTCCTTCCCTCATGACTCATATTCCTTCCCTCATGACTCATATTCCTTCCCTCATGACTCATATTCCTTCCCTCATGACTCATATTCCTTCCCTCATGACTCATATTCCTTCCCTCATGACTCATATTCCTTCCCTCATCACTCATATTCCTTCCAGTTTCCTGGCCATAATTTCCCACCCTTCTCGGCAACTACTCTTCAAACTTTAATACGCATTTACGCAGCTACGACCATGCTTTTTGCTCTAGACAGCCTGCCAGAATAATTTATGTAACGAGAAGGTATAAATTAACCTTAAACTGTACAGAACTTGGGTAAGCAACCAATGAATGGACCATTCAGCATGTTCTTGTTGCCTTATTCTATTCTAAGTGAAGAGATTTGTTCCATATTTCTGCTAGACAGTTACATTAACGACTGCGCCACCAAGGACGCATGAACGCTGAGTTCAACAGCGGGTGTTGGCAAAAAAACTCATTTTTATTATGAGAGGCACAGCAGGAGAGGTAAATAAACGAGGGGACTGCCATGCAGGGAGAGAGAAGGAGAGAGGGAGACGGGAGAGAGGGGGAGAGAGGGAGAGAGGGAGACGGGAGAGAGGGAGAGAGGGAGGGGGAGAGAGAGGGAGAAGTGGAGAGGGGAAAGAAAGAGTTCATGTGCACGTAGATGGGGTTGCAATCTTAACGAGCTATCCATCAAAGGCCATTTTGAGCCGCCGACTGCCCGCTCGCTTCAGCAGTTCCCTCTTCCCTTCAACTCACGCAAAAATGATGCGTAAAATTTACGATCGTAAATCATAAGGCCAGTGGGAGGACGTGTGAGTTTTGCATGAGGGTCGTAAGGTGGCAGGACGTCATGGGAGCAGGTGAACGCTAGGGGAGCAGGTGAACGCTAGGGGAGCAGGTGAACGCTAGGGGAGCAGGTGAACGCTAGGGGAGCAGGT